>JAVYIG010000580.1:0-50000 GCA_035222895.1 Strongylocentrotus droebachiensis | reverse complement strand
AGGAAAGAAGGAAGAGAAGAGAACAAGAAAAAGGGGAAGAGAGGAGGAGAACAAGAGGAAAAGGAAAAGAGGAGGACAAGAGGAAAGGCGGGTGGTGAGAACCAAACAAGAGAGGGGAAAGAGAGGATCGTGTAGAACAAGGAAAAAAGGCAAGAGAGAAAGAGACGAAGAAGAAAGAGGAGAGAGGGGAAAAAACAAGACAATGTGAAGAGTGGACGATAAAAGAAGACATGGGGAATAGAGGATGAAAACCAGAATAAAGGGTGAAGAGAGAACAGGAGAATTTGGGAAGAGAAGAAAGGGCAAAGTAAGAATAAGAACAAGAACGGGGAAGAGAAGAGGAGAACGAAAAGCAATGGGAAAGGGGAAGAGAACAAGAAGAAAGAAGGGAAGGGGAGGAGAACAAGAAGAATGTGTGAAGGGGAGGGGAACAAGAAGAAAGGGGGAAGGGGAGGAGAATGAGAATAGAAGGATTATATAGAGAAGGGCAAGTGACAGAAGACGGTGAAGGAGAATGGATGTGGAGAGAGCAAGTTAGATAGAAGATAGCGATGGACGCCCGGGATGGACGCCACAGAGAGTCAAGGAGACAACCTGACATTAGAAAAACACCCTCCACTAGCGGACTCTCCCCATTTAGGAGCTGGTGAACTTTATTGTTATAAAATTAATGGAATATCTCCTAGCTACAAAATACTCTGATGATGCAACGTGGGCGGACTCTAATACCCCGATAAACAGGCCTTTCGATCACAGACAGTATTTGATTGAAAACGTGTTCTGAAAATCGTGTCTCGCATCATTTGCATCCCATTTTTCCTTTTGATTCATATACCGCACTTCCATCTTTATTTATAGGATCAAAAGATCTGCAGTCAATTTTACTCTTGGCAAAACACTCTATTCCCTTTTATTTAAGAGAAACGCGCTTTCAGGAGATGAACATAATATTGTTTACATCATTGGCGATTTCGGCCCCTGTCATCTCCCCTTAATAACATACTCAATATACAATCTCGGAAAGCTTGTTATTTGATACGGCGAGTTGTCTTGTGTCTTGACCATGAGTTCTATTGTCGATATGATAATCATTTCGATGAGAAAGAAAACAAGTCCGATACATTATCGTTTCGTGCTTAGGTTATAACAAATGTCACTTGTTACTTTTACGAGATGTTGTTTTGATAGATTTATGTCAATATGTTGTTATTTTCCAAAATCTCTGATATTTCTTATAGGATCATTTGGTTATCATGAATATGACGTGAGGGGTAAATATCGACATTAAACAATTTGCAAGACCATGCAGAACAGTCTCCATTCAATCATTTGAAGAAAGACAAAATATTGGAATCTCACCTGTCATTGTGACCGTGACAATAATCTATCTATCTATCAGGCTATAGTTCATCCAGACGTTGGACAAAGCCCTCCTCGTAACATTTCCATTCTCTTCTGTCTCTAGCTGTCCTAATCTAAATCATTCTAAATCGAATCAAGTGCCCGAATAGTCATAAAATTACCCATGAGAGCAAAATGAGATTTAAAAATTGTGAAAAGAGAAAATATTTAAATTGATTGTCTTCTAAATTATAATGAGATTGTTGTATAATAGTAGTTTTAAAAGTTTTTTTGTTTTGTTATACGACAAACGACATTAAATGTAATAATTTGTTCAAACAAAAGTGAATGTATTTGAACTAATACATGTACAATTGGTGTATAACAAATAAGCTTAATCAACACCAAGGGCGAGTAGTAAGACACAATTATGAGCCCCCTCCTTAACCTAATAGGCAAATCCCAATTTTTGCTTTGTTTTGCAAACTTTTGAAATCTCTCTCTTTCTCTCTCTCTCTCTCTCCCCTCTTTCCATTCTACATTTTCTCTCTGTGTTTCTTCCTCTCTTGCACTATTTTTCACTCCCTCTCCACCCCTTCTACTTCACATCCCCGTCTGTCTCGCTCTCTCTCTCCCTCTCCTGTTCTCCACCTTGTATCTTTGTGTCTCTTCTTCTCTTGCACTTTTTCTTATCCCCTTTCTCTTTCACATTCCCATCTCTACCACCACCCCCCCCTTTCCCGAATCTTTCTCTCTCTCCCCCCCCCCTCTCTCATCTTCCTCCCCCTTCTATCCCTTTTCCTCCCTCGCACTATTTCTCACTCCCTCTCTCTTTCACATCCCCATCTCTCTCTCTCTCCTTCTCTCTCTCTCTATATCTCTCCCCCCCCCTCTCTCTCTCTTTCTTGCATTTGAGGCACAATTATCAATACTGGAGCAAATAGATTCGTTTACAAATAACAGTTTATAAAACAGACAACACACAAATGCAATCATGCAATTACATTGAAAGTTTGTAATATTGCACTTAGCTTTTAAGAGAGTATCATATTCAGTTCTACAAGAGTTAACATTTCCTGTTGTCAGCTTATGTTCTGCTTCTCCAAACACAAATAAAAGCAATAAAAGGAAAATCTAGATCACGTAAACGAAAAATGGTGTCAATAGATACCTTTTGATAAGCAAATGGCTGTATATTCTCTTTAAGTACATAGTTTGCTCAGCATTGTGAGCATCTGTAAATTGGCTCCTGGCTGAATTGCTCCCTTGGGAGTGGAGAATTTGCATACACTATGTGCGGGTAAGCCTGAATCTAATGCCCGGGTAATAAAATCTGTAAAGAACTTGGAAACATTGTTCGTTCATGAATTTTTTTAAAGCAATATATAAACTCAGAATATCAATATCATTAATATTGTACTGTCTATATGATTGTAAACAAATGGATGATATAATATTTCTACCACCTTCTAATTTGAATTTCTTATTTGTTGTAAGATTAAAATTTCAAATTAGAAAATTATGTGAGCACCATTAACAATTTGGCAAAGTCTGTGTAGCATAAAGTGTAAAAAATATTGAGTAACAGAGTACATTACAATGACATAAAATCCTTGATTTCTGCAGTGCTGAATTATTCATAAAACATTATAGCAGCATATTATTAGGTAATTTACAATTAGTATAATAATGATATTTAATCACTCTAAGTACACACTCATCTGCATTAATCATCCTCAAAGTAGACATGAAACCTGGAGTAAATATCCGTCCCACATTAATAGGATGTGCCATTTACTGTATCCTCATATGGTTATGTTCAGTTTGTGCCACATTTTTTTCACTTATAAATAAATATTCTTCTCCTGAGAGTACAGAAAAGATCTCTCATCCATATTACCGCAGATGGGTTTAATCCTCTACACTGATATAATAATGCTTACATCTCCATCAAGTTACTGTCTAGTAGACTGAATCTCCTTCAAATACATGTATGCTAAACAATTTACAGGACAGATCTTATGATTCCTTCAAAGTGTTTCTTATAAACCTTCAAAAAAGCCTTCAAAGCAGCATAGATGAAAGAAATCCTTACCTTTGCCAGTTCTCTTTAAAACACCCTTTTATAAATATTAAAACTTGCATTAAACAAATTCATTATTATAATCCATACAAATGATATCTCTTAAATCATAGGCCTTCAATCCATATCTGATATCCTTAATGACTAACAGCTTTTTTTAACACATAATTTTTAGTTTATTATAATAATCGTTTATAAATATTTAATTTTTCCCATCACAGTTCTTGTATCTGTTTCTTCTGATAACCTTTACAACTAACACGACACATCTTTCTCCTACGGATAGTTCTTCTAAAGCCTCTACACAACACAGATGAATTGAATTCTTCACCATTTCCTCTTATCTTGATAAAAACTTCTTTAATTTAAATATATACACTATATTTTCTGTAAAGGATCTTGAATTTGATCTTGAATTTGACACAGGACGCATCTTAAAGAGAAGGTTGAGTTCTGGGAAGAGGTGAAAAATAATTTGTGAGCATTACTCATTCTTATTATGCAAGTGTGGAAGAACATCAGTTAAGACATGTTCCCTGAAAAGCATGGCTCTTGAAATGCCTTCATATTCTAAATATGTCATGAAACATCGTAAAAATCGGGGGGCCGGCTTTTTACGCCACGTGTTCGTGTAGTCCCATATACATCTTTCTGTGCAAGTGTTTGTAACTTTACCAAGACTTGGCCAAATTTCTTATCATTTTGATGATTCCAGAACCTTGCAATACACACAAATTCTTATATGCTAGATGATCAACCTTTTCTGGTCGGTTCCACACCGTTTCTTTCACAATGCAATCGCATGACCAGAACTCAACTTCATCTTTAAGCTCTTCTAGAAATAGTTTGTCAAAGACTTCTAAGCAGCACAGGTGAAAGACATCGTTCCTCCTTTCCTCTTACCTTGAAAATAAAAATCTTCAGTTCAGTGATATTAAATCAGATTCACAAATATATGAATTCCTCCTTCCCCTCACAGGTCTTGAACCCTTTTCTGATAACCTCCCCGGCATACGGGACAGATCTTCTGCACTCCCAAGGACAGTTCCTCAAAGGCTTCTAAGCAACACAGATGAAAGACATGGGTGCAGGAGAGCAGAACAGTGACACGTTTGCCTCGTCTAGGTGAATCTATCTCCGCGTTTCCCTCTGAGATGTTCCCAAGAGGCATGATGCAGATGGGACAATCTTTCTCACATCTCTCAACGGCCTGCAGACAAAAAAAGGACAAGAAATAAGAGATTCTCCGTTCACTGTTTGGCATCATATGAAAATTAATCTACCATATCTGACAGCCTTGTGTGTTTTTGTGTTTCTTCACAAATTAACGTTTAATTTTTGCACACTAAGCAATCAACATTAAATGAAAGTACATTTGATAAATGCACACAATAACAACAATAATACATGTTTTGGCAAGACTCATTTGACTGAAATTCATCCACACATTCATTATTGTGACGGGGGCGAAGCTGTGATATTGAAGCTAGAAACCATGCAATAAGTTTTACAAAGTGGTTGAGGACATGGATGATTTTGGGGCTGGTTCTAAAACATGAATTACAATGCAATGTACATTCAACTCTTAAAGTAAAACAGACGACTTCCTGACTTTTTAAAGGCCTTTGTTATGGAAATGTATTTCAAAAGTACTCATCTGTTATTTCAGATACTTAAACAGCTTTAAAATATTTTGCAATGATCCATTCTATAATGATTCAACACATATGCATCAGTAGAAACTAACCATGCAATGACTTTTTCAACATACTCACAAAAATTTAAATTCAATACATTTTTACCACTCCAAGAGGGAAGACCAAGAGTATCAATATTTGGTTCTACACCATGTATTCACTCACTCTCATACTACTTCAATCATACAAAACAATACGTCAATCCCTTGATCACCATGTTCAGACCGTAAGGCACACTTCAGAAATCATTGGCTGTTTTCCTCATCTCATTTTACAACATATGATACTACACAACTTCAGTTCTCGCGCCAAGGGCAAACACCGAGAGTTACATTGATTGTCTCTCGGTCCAACGGAGACGAGCCCCTTCATATTTCCGCCATCTGAGGCGATTCTCTCACAGGTCATATCTATCGTCTGTTTGAAGCCAGAGGGGCGTTAGCTCTGTGTACAATTATAAGAGTTAATTCAAATTCAAATGATCTCAGGTTTGAGTAGCTTAGATTGCCTCTAGTACTTTCTTTGTTCATGCACAACTATGAATATATTAACATGTAGTAGGGAATAGCCTAAACCCTGAAATGTATGTCACAGGTTTTCTAGGTACACTGCATAGCAAAAGTAAGTTGGAAGGGGGATGGTAAAAACATATCAAGAACTTGAAAACAAATAATTGATATGTATGTAAAAGTATGGCTTGTGTGGTGCTTCAAGGAAAGCCACAACATTAAATATTTTCAAGGAAATTTCCAGCATACTGAAAATGAAAAACAACTGAAAAGGGAGGTATATGTAGCTGATTCTTTAAACTGCAGTTCATATATTCTGTATACAACTTATATTGTTCAATGTTTAATGGTCATGCATCATATTATTAATAGATTTTATATACTAAAAGAATTGATCATAATGTAACTACTTCATGAAATGTATTGTTATAAAAGAATAGTATATGGGTATGATCTTGATACATATATTTGAGAGAAGTCATTTATTCATATTTAACCCTGTGAGCTTACATTCATATATTACCTTTAAATCTTACAGACAAATATCACAATTCCACACTTACGATCATCTCAGAGATGATGTGTACATGTACATTGATATCTGAAGGCAATGTGTGGTAACCCAGTTGCAATCATTATCAAATGATAATACAACTCCAGATATGATAAAGATGGACAAACAATAATCAAGTCTCCTTAGCTATCCCAGCCTCCCCCCCCCCCCCCAAAAAAAAAAAAATCAAAAAAATTAACAACATGCAAGTCACAATAAGGCACAAGCGTGACAAAAAATCATGTGATTGAAAAGGAGATAACTTCATACCAGTAAATTAAAACAAAAAGAGGCCTATAACCTGAGGGTAACATATAGTAAATTATCACAAGTGCATCACCAGTCAGGTCCAAAGCTGAAGTCAATATTCTAGGTTACACAGAATTGCATACTTTACTCCGTTGCCTAAAGAGCCCTTCGTGGATGGCCCACTTTCATTTCAAAAGCAAAGAACCATGCTAATGTAAGCCAAATTAAGTGAATTAAAAATCTGATGTAATGGAATCCCAGAGGCTAACATCTATACAGAATTAATAAGTAAGGAGTGAGAATCTAGTGCATTTTATCTCTTTTATAGGAGCTGGCATTCATACTCGTTGACGTCAAAGCTAAATATTTTGAAGATGTTAATGAAAGGAGAAATAGATCAAGCACATGAATTTTATGAGGGACAACCGAATGATAGGAGATAGAATAGTAATGATGGTGTTGATGGGAGTGACTGTATAAAAGATACTATGAATAACCTTTTTTAATAATTAATTTTAATAACTTTAAATGAAAATTTAAAGCAATATCTAACCTAACAATCAATGCCTATCCTTATAACTTGACAAAAAAAAAAGCTCAGGGCAAATGTTGAAGCAGCAAATGTCTCAGTCACAAACATCAAATTACATTGTATTGATCTGTTTATAAAACATTGCTACAAAATGTTGGTGACTAGCAGATGATATGACACATGCTCCAGCAAGAGCTACAGGTTTTATTTTATCAAAGATTTTAAATTTAAGTTTAGGGTTCTATTTAGGGTTAGATGTGATGTTTGATCCAGGCACAAATTAATCTGAGGCATGTTGCATGTAATTGACTAGAACACTGGAAATGTTGTCTGATAGGAGCCAGAAGAGCATTATTATATCATAACTATAACACAGGGTTAGTGCCCTTCTACATCTCAACAGACAGCACATTACAGTTGTTGCTGGAAATAAGTAGTTTTTGTAATACTGCCAAAGTATGTCATTCTGTCAAGACAACTAAAACTTGAAAAAATGTTCTGTTGGATGATAAAATTCACAGTACACAATCGTTAAATGGATGAGTCCTTCTTTCCAGCATTTGTAAATATACACTGTATGAATAACACAACAAACATAACAATAATATAATTTCTTATTTCATCTGGTTGTTTCTACCGGTACATTGTATCTATGATCCGATCCCACTTTAATCCACGGGACTTAATGACTTCCAGGAAACAGACACTTGTTTTCAGACTAGATCTAAACAATGACAGGGAGATATATGAGGCATCAAGACATAATAACACTACTACATTTAAAAAAAAAAAGATAATAAAAGACCTTGGAAATAAGAAAAAAGCGATGAAAAGACGTCCCCTACTTCTCGATGACCTATCCATCCTTCCACTCTTTCAAGGATCCACATATCATTTATTATTCAATATTTTCTTGTTTACCTTGTACTGGATCTCGTCCCACTCCTCTTCGGTGATCGCCCTCAGCAGTGCCGAGGAGTCCAGGCTGTTGAACACACTTCGACTGTCGGCCACTGACCGGTCGATTTGCGAAAGGAATTCCTCCACCCTCATGTCATATGATCTGACTAGCCGGTCGGTGATGGCCTGCAGCTGTGTCGCCATGGTGATGAGAGGGCGGAAAAGGAGAAAAGAGAGGTGTGTCAATTTCTGTTTTTCTCAATTGGGTGTCAGGTTACATGGGTATCCCTACTATTAATACATGTACAACAAACTTGAAGGATCAAGAGCAGAGTAATACAAGGGAGTTTCCCTCATCATATTAACTCTAATCATTTTTCTCTTTTTTTTAAATATCTTCTTTATATCTCCTTTTTATCACTCAAAGGCATTTCCTCTCATCATATTATCTGTAATCATTTCTTTTCTTCATTTTCCTTCATTTTGAAACCCAAACTTGAATGGAATATAGTCTGTTGTATTTAAAACAAAGGAAAACAAATCTCTTCCCAGTATACATTTGCATCAAGAAAAACACATTTTATCCGATGTCAAAACCTTGCCTTACCCCTGTGAATTACCTCTCATGAAAAAAAACCCACCTTAACACCCATGCAAATTTGCACATGCTTTTAACCCTGAAGTACCATCACTGTATCAAAATATTTTCAGCATGTATTTTACATATAAAAAAAGATAAAATCTGATATAAAATAAGATGCTAAATCAAAGTGTCATGAGGCCTAACTTTGAGAAAACAAAGATGTCTGCATATATTGATAAATATGTGAAGAAGAACAAAACTTGTATAGAGTAAAAAAAATCCAAGGTGCGATTTTATGTTTTCAAATACACAAAGCATGCAGTGGCTTATTTTCTCAACCTGGACATGCTCATCCTTAGAGATGGAAAAATAGTAAGAAATATGATTCCATACACAATCTCTTCTAAAAAAAGGTCTACCAGTACTTCCAAATTTTCATGGCCATCCTCATTTGTGATTAAAATTGCCAATAGAAAACCATGCATTTTTTGTAATATGAAAATCATAATTACATACATATACTTTATATAATTTATATGCCAGATATGTGGCAAAAATAATACACATTATTTCTTTTGCTACAGGTGCTATGTTTCATCATAAATAACACAGAAGATCTAATTACATTTTAGATCTGAAATGGGGCATCTTATTTTTTTTTCCTTCTTCTAGAAGCATTGTACGTGCACCTAACCCAATATTTTTTTCCTTTAATAACACATTTTTTGAGATCTATGAAACTAAATATCTTGTTTTAGGCTTTAGCATTTAAAAAAAAGTGAAAATGCTGAAACGGTTTCCAATGTGCGTGTAATTGAGATCCTAGATAACTATTTTCTTTTCCACATTGGAGCCTTCAAACCTCGACCTGTATTCCTTGACAAAATGATTAAAAGCAAAGATTGGAGGCTTGCCCGAGGATATGTGGTTAGTTAGCTGGGTTGTGATAGGGCAAGTGGGGATATTGTGTTATTTGAGAAGATAGTCGGAGCAACAAAATTTCAAATCAAGCCAAACAATAAAAGGGTAGCCCAAGGATATGTTGTGTCTTTCAATATCAGTATCCTGGCAAGACATCGCAGGAGGAAAGATGCCACATTTTGACGTGGGATATTTGACGACAGGTTGGGTGCTTTGTAAAAGATACAGGATGCATTTCAAGAGAATAATAATCTTGTAGTGTCAACTATATACCTAGTTTAAATGGTTTATGATAGTTCTAAACTTGTCAAGATTTATATATTTATATTTTACTTTATATTTCAACATAAATGATTACAAAATCTGCAGAATGATAGATATTTCAGCATTATAAAGTGAAATGAAGAAGAAAATGCAATGCTCCCATTTTTGAAGATCAACGCAACCATGTTCAGGGTGCTCACACTTAAGTTTATAAATAGATAAAATAAAGGGAAAATGAAAGCATAATCAAGTGACAGCATTTGTTATTTTTATGGGATTTCAATGTTTTATTTCACCTAACATTGTTTTTGCTCTGAGTGAATCAACAAATGTACAACTTGTATTTAACTTTAAGCCAATGCGGGGTAGCAGTGAGTTATTGACTACAATCAACATTAAATGTCATTCAATAATGGCAGATAGACTTAGATAACTACAGTACACGGATATAAATACACTATAAGAAGGAAATCTGAAAGCGTTCCGGTGATAAAGAATAACTATAACATACAGGCCACATGTGTAGAAAGAGAGAGAGAGAGAGAGAAAGAGATATATATTATTAAGTCATTTCAGTGCTACATTAACTTTTACCTCCTCTAATCTCTTTAACTGCAAATCCATAATGAAGGTGGAAAAAAATTTGATAAATTTATTGATATTGAAATTCAGTGCCTGTGCCCTTCTTTGCACTATCCTTTTCCTCAATCTCCGTCACGAAAATACTAATTTGGGTTCTGAAGTGTATCAAATTGTTTGGGTTAATTGCTTTGAATCTTGCCACAAATTACACTAAAACATGTATGTGTGTACTTTTTTCAATTAACAAGTTCCATAATAGAATATTAAGAGTGAATATAAATAGTGTACTTGTATTTTCATGGAGATCAATACCGGCACCTGATATTTCCTTTGAGCATTACCTGCTTAGAGCCAGAAGGGCATTAACTCACATGATTGAACACACATTTTACGCCCTTCTGGCTTAAATTAAGAAACATATTAAAACGTCAGCGTATACCATCCAACATTTCACTGGATTTAAAGGAAGCCTAGATCCAGAATGGTTTATAACATTGACAATTTGAATGTTTCAGAATGTTTTCATTTAGGGCAAAGCAGCATCTTTCACACCTGTAAAACGATATGTATTTCTGGTAATAAATCACAGACACCTTTCGGTTTGATAAATGAATGTTATGACAGCAACGTGTCAAGTTCCTCAGGCAATGTAAACATCATGAAAATATGATGTTCACTAAATAAACATCATCTGGTGATGGATTTGTCTCTTTTACAGAATTGCTGGTATATTTGTCGGCTACTATTGATTGACATCTACTATTTACCTTTTAAACTCTTTTATATATGCATCCCAATTAGGATAATCAAACCAGATCATTAACAGAATTTTGATTTACATTATAACTACTTGGTTAGAAATCAACAAGGAAATGTACTCCATGGAAGAGGAGAGTTCTGACTTTCACATATCCACCGTCACATTTGTACATTATACTAGATTCAATATATTTTTATAATACTCATGTATGTGTATATTTATACTATATACATTTTCATGTACAATTGGAATCGAAGAACAGGGACATAACTGACCTTTGCTTGATAGAATTTCTGTCTTAATTTTGGATCCTTAGGAGGAACAGTTTCTCTTAGCTTCTTGTACCAGGAGCGCACAACATACCCTCTCCAATAGGCCTGTATCCTGTAAGAAGAAAAATGAAAAGGTAAGATTAACATGTACGTCATCTGCTGAGAGCCAGAAGGGCATTATTAATTTATTTGTTGAAAGTAAAACAGTGAGTACATGTAAATACCCTTCGAACTCTCAGCAGATTATAAAATTGGTTCTTCTTCAATCAGCACACTTTGAAATAGTAACATAAACATAAATACCTTGATGAATTACAAAAGTTGGCCATTGTTACTAACTTGGAAATCTGCTTTCTCCAAACAAATTGTCAATGACTGTAAAATATTTTTTCTTTTAGCACAAGTGAATGTATACCAAGAAGAACAATTGTATGATTCATACTTTCAGTCATCACATTTTCCATATTACTTAGAATAACTTATTTCATGACTTTTGTAAACAGATTTATAACCATTTCCTTCTCACATTCAAAACACACAATTCATTTTATACTTTGGCAAGTCCTATTAAATCTATCGATGGCTGTAATACAAAGTAAGAGAAAGAGAAGGGCCCTGTCTGGCTGTAGTCTATTATGCACTCCTAATATCATATATCCCCTAACCCCCCCCCCCCCCCTATTCCTGCCACACCCATACCTCAAGAAAATGAATATTAAGAGCCACTTTTTGTAATGTTTGTTGACACAACCATAATGCTGTTTCAGTTTGATTCAACATGCCCTCCAAAGGTCAGGATAGCACTTTTTTCCATCACATATCAAAATTCAATGTAAGGAAGTTTCATAGCAAAATGTACTAGCATGTACAACGCTACCCTATGATCTGTAACTGACCTTGTGGCACACTGATGTCTGTGATAGGTAGCACCTTCATGTATCACCCTGGTTTGGTACGCCTGCTTTCTACACATGGGACACGTCTTACGACCGGTGAATCTCTCAAATGCTTGAAGACAATTCTAAATAAGACATACGACATAGTCAATGGAAAAATTGCAGATGACAAGAACTGAAACGCATTACAGAAATCATAGTAGAATTATCAGATCCATGAATTCAATTTATCTTTGTTAACTTATCATTCTTTATTTTCAGAAAAATGTCTCAAACTTGGAACATTTTATAGAAGGGAAAGGCAATGACCGCCACATGGAAGGTGAGCTTACGAACCCTGATGATTCTTGACTATGAGGGCAGTCTTGTTTTGCGTACTGTAAGATAAAATAATCTAAATGTAAGAAAGAACCTCTAGAGGATATATTTTACAACAGTACAAGTTGAGTGTTGTTCAGATATGCGGTGGTAAACCCAGCGTTTGTTTAATGCTGACGTAAAGTGTAATATATGCTTCATGTTTCTGCGTCTTCTAAGAGTTGTTGCCAGATGCAATTTATTTACACATGAACAAAAAACACATTGTTTTGGGGTTATTTTCTTGCAGTGGTTTACTGGGTCATATCAGAATGAGCCTTGAGTATTACCTTGATAGCTGTAACCATTAAAAAAGAAATTCTACGATAAAAGAGGTCATTACTATTAGAATTTGTAATGAGCAATCATTGAAAAGAAACCTCCTTGTAATTGTGAAGGTAGCAGAATAGTTCTTTCTAGAATAACAAGATTGTTATTGAATAAGAATTTACATAACTTATTCATGTAGTGTGACCCTAATAATCTCAGTAAGATACATTAACATTAGTTGATAAAGCTGTAAGTTTGAGAAAGAATGTTTGATGCAATATCACTGTCACAACCATGAAACAAAGCAAATCTACCTGCATCATTTAAGAGAACACCAGAGGGTTTTAAAATGCAATTTCTCTGATATTGTGTGTAATGGAAGGTCACTCATGTTAATTATCATTCCCTCATCATCGCTTTTTTGTTCACTGGCGTTACTCATTCCCAGCGCTAAAGAAGTTTGATACTTACCCTGTGGAATACATGTGAACATGAAAGCAGAACCTGCACAAGAAAATGAGAAAATGCAAGTAGTGATCATTCTAAGAAAACAGTTTTATGTATTACATGTTTGATTTACATGTATCACAAAGAGAGCAAGCTTTTCATCTTGAACCACTATTCAACAGCAGTGTTATCCATTGTAATACCTACATGTACTTGTCACAAATTGACTCCAATTCTGTGGGGTTTCATTTGCGTTTTAGTTATTCTGGTGTCAGCTACAGGGGGTGCACAGTGGGACACATTGCCCTTGATTCTCCCCATCAAACATTTCAAGAATAGGAAAAAAAGGGAAGGGAGAAAAATAAAGGGAGAGGAAACATTAAAAAAAAAGACTCCACAACCCCCTCCCTCCCTACCAATCAGACTTGTTAATTTTCATTTCCTCTGCGAAGTAAGACCAGAAGTCCAGTGACCCACCCCACCCCCTAAAGCTGGTGCCCAATAGCTACACTCCTGAATGTACCTGTTGATGAAGACCAAAGTCTTCTTTGCAGATAGCACAAGGTTGGATGGAGTCATCTCTCTTGTTAGATTGGTCTTTGATGCTAGCCCACTGGACCTCTGACAGTGGTTGCTCTGGTGCATCCACTATCCCCATCTTCTGGGCTGGTTTGATACAAGTAAGAGAAGTAATGAAAGAGATGGGATGAATTATTCATCATCTTAAGTCTCTATATTCTCTTTTTTTTTAATAGAAAGGAAAATAAGGGAATTTAATCTGTTAATTTGCTGAAAGGAAATGGATCTGCACTGCTACTAAACAGAACTAGTGGATGCATTTTGTCCTCAATTGATGATAATAAAACAAGAGTCAAATAGAAATTTCACTACACAATATATCATTGTTATTAAACGTTTATTAAATAACAAATAAAACATGGCAGTTAGGTTAGGCTTTGACCTTAACTCTCTCAACCTCTGACAAAGGTTTTCTCCCATCACCATCTTCTGGGCTGGTTGAATTGGGGCAACACAATAAATCATAAGAATGATAATAAATTATGTGATTCACTTTCCATTACTATTATCCATCCTGCTCCTCTTCCTTAAAATACACAAGAAAAGCTGAATTTGATTATTTTAATCATTATACAAAAATGAAGCTCTTTTGGGTGCTGCTTCGAAAGGAAATTATTTGATTCACTCTGTACATAAATGGGAAAAAACATGGATGTTATGTCAACTCTTCATTAAAAACAAGGGAGTTCTTGGCCTTGTTTTGTTTTTTTGTTTTTTATTGTCATTATGATTAACAAAAACTATAATTTTCATTATTTATTATTTGTAATAAAACTGAATCGATTCTATACATCATGATTTTTTTCTCCAGAAAAGGGCCCTGCAATAAAAAGGTTTGCAATCAATTGCCAAATGACAATGGCCAATCAATATCATTCTCATATGCACACATTGTTCAATAGACTGACCATTAACCGATCTGAATCATCATTTTATATTTATAGCAATTGATCGCAAACCTTTAAGTTAGGGATTCGGCCGTTCCAGATGTGTTTGATAATGATATATTCACAACAACAACTTCACTTATCAAAGTCATATCAATAATGGACATACCAAGAGTGAGTGGTTTAGGCTTTGGGTCAAGGACATACTCCTTCTCCTCAGCCGGTTTCTTTGCATTCTTAAGAAGCTTCTTACTCCTCCCCGTGTCTACCACAGCCTTGGCAGCTTTGGTGGGTTTCTTGGCTGGTGGGAATCTTTGAAGAGGCTTCTTAAAAGGGTCCACAAGGGAGAGATTCTGCATCATGTGGTCTTGGATTGCCACAGCAGCCAGTGCTGTACTACTTCCCTGAAAAAATATAAGAAAGAAAGAAACCAAAAGACACATAGTATTTCTTTTCCTTCATGATCGCAAGCTAAATTGCAAATGTTCTGAATATTATGAATTTGCAAATTATGTTAATACATTCACAAACTACTCTTAGACTATTTACTTCATTTTCTTCATATTGCATTCATATGTTGAATGATTTTTTTTTTCTCCACATGTATACACACCAGAGGTGGTATCTTTAAAGCAAAACAGTTTGAATCGCATGGTCACCTCAAATCAAAATGTGTTAATGACAAGTCGTTAATATTAGTTAATGTCTGTTCAAAGCGGACTGTATTTGTATTTAAACTTTAAAGAGGCAACTGCGCAAGCACAGATGATGTTAATTCTGCAAAACATCAGTTTGTTATGACAATAAAACAGTATTATTTTAAACAAATGAAAACATAGTGTTTCAGAATATGTCCCTTAAATATACATAAAATATTGATACAGATATGGTTAAAATCTGATCATGAGAATAATCTGATACTACTGATACTGTTGGTTAAGATGAGATTGTTACTTTGAAATATTGTGTTTAAATATATCACATCACATGTATAATAACATGCAAGTAGAGTCTACTGGGTAACAGTGGAAATTTCAGTCCATGTCCAAAAGGCAAAAGCAGAAACAAAAATTAACAATAGAGATTCAGCTCAGGAGAATCGATAAATAAAGACATGATCTGATCAAGCATAGAGTCTAGGACTCTCGACTGTACGATTACGACTCAGACACAGAATTGAGGCAGCGTATATATTACAAATTGAATGACAAGTGCAATCAAACTAATGTTGCAGTAACAAAAATAAACAGCCTTACTTTGCCACATGCTTGAGCTGACCCAACAAAGCTCTACCGCCAAACGCTCCATTATTCATTGCCACAGCACAGCCGCAATGCCGCAGACGCGACGGCTTCATAAAAATAGAGTAGGCCTAACACAATCTGCTACGCATGGGACTGATATTTAAAAAGTAGAAAATTACAACTGTACATGCAACTCAACTCACTTTTGGCGCTCTTGATGAACTCTGGCTTTTAAAACTTGGATGTCCATAATTTTGAGACCCCATCTTAAGAACATCAGTAAAAGCAGAATGTTAAAACACGATGAAACAGCATAAATAGCCAATTACAAGTAGTTGTTTACCGTTGTCTAGCATCGACGAAAATGTTGTCTCCCTCTATCGGCTTTTACATTACAAGTTCGGTCACTCGATCTCTCGCTCGGACTCGATTTTATGATTTGCATCATTTTAGAGAAAATATTTAAATGAAAATTGCTATGCATGATACCACTCTTCTTTTCCTTATTCTCATTTCTCTTCCACTTCTTCTCTTTCCTATCAGGATATTTTTTCCTCTTCCTATTCTTCTTCTATAGTTGTTTTACTTAATTGCCGCTATACAGTTCTCCTTCTCCTTTATTTTCCTTCTTCCAAGTTTAATTTGTGTCCCTTTTCATCTCCTTCCTCTTCTTGTATTACCGGAACTTATTAATTGCTATCTTCTTCTTTTCATCTTCTTCTTCTTGGCTATTCTTCACTTCACTTTACTCACAATACAGACAAGAGTTCAAACTTCAAAGACGAACTGCAAATGTTTTATAGAACAATTTTATTAGAGTAAAAACTTTAATTTGATAAATAACTTGAATGAAACAGGGTAAGAGTGAATATGTTGAATTAAAAACATTTTTTGTAAAAACTTCAACTTCTACTACATAATACATTCTATGAAACAACAATTTGTTCAAACTTGTAAATACCACGCTTAAAAGAGAAGTGACATTAAAATTCATGTACTCTAAAAATTCAAATCCGTATTATAAACGGCAATGTAGAGCAAACAACATTTATACAATTTTTTGCAATTTACATTCAATTTTATCTTTTTACAAACGCACTACTTTTAACTAATTTTGACTTACATTTTGACTTTCAAATTACAGTAGGCCCTTTTTTAATTTGGAAGTTAAGTAGCCTTTCTATAAATAACATATTTTGAAAAGATTTGGATACCATTGGTGTATACCCTGATTCTAATACCAAAAATAGACAAGTGTTTATTCCAATTAAATTATTTTGAAAATAAGCTGCAAACAGAATTTTTTAAGCAGGAGTGATATACTTTCATGATCACTATACTGAAATTCCTCTTTAGAGTATTCCTGAAATCCGAAATAGAAATTCATGCCAATGTAATCACCAACTTTCATTGACATTCAAATATTCTATATTAATTGTACCATTCTACTAGTATATTCACCAATCCTGAACACTTAATCTCATGTAGAACTTCAATTTCTAATTAATTGAAATGATGCATGATCTAAAAACTAATACATTTTTCCTTCCCTTCCCTACACACCTAGCAATTCCTAAATAGAGCGTCTGCTGATTATGCCTTTAAATAAGTAAAGAATATTCAATGGAAATTCTCTGACTTGAGCTGTCTATACCTACATGATTGGAAGACAACATAACTTATCATTCCAAAAAATAAGATCCATATGTAAAATATCTTCTTCATAAATAAATTTCGCTAATACTCCTACCTGTTTTAATGACTAAGTCATTAACTCTGTATTTTACTTCCAATTATTTTAGCTTCAACCAATTTAAATGATCAATGAACAATAATTTTGGCAATGTTTTAACAAAGTGCCATGGTTTATCAAAACCATTGATATTTGCAATTCTTGGATAGACCCTGCTAACATATTTACAGAGATAATGGCATTGAGAAAACATGCATAAACTGCATAAAAATACAAAACATACCAGGTACATGAATATGAATTCAGAATTCAACTCGTATATATTAAGAGCCCATTAGCTCTTAACATTCACTTACTTACAATATATATTTATATAAAGACTCAGTCATGCTGGTTCAATTGTCAGCAATGTTCAAATGTATTTCTTTCTATTCAAATGACAGAAAAACCAATATTCATTATCTGTTTTTAATTTTTGATACAAAATCATTTCCAATGGGTTCATTTACAGGTGATTAAAAGCATTATCCTTTTTACATCTCATTTCATAATTATCAACAGTAACAACAAAAATACTAATCAATTTTATTCATACAGGTACTATGGGCAAAATGAGAAAAAAACAGATAAGGCAATGTTGTTGATGAGATTAAATCCTAAAAATGAATATAGAATCAATCAACAATCATTAATGACACTTGGGGCCCCGTCTTATTAAGAGTTACGATTGATCCAAAATCGTAAGTCCTCTAATCAATCGCAAGTTTGCAGTCTCCTATCTCTTATGTACATAGTTGCGATTGATATAAACTCTTTCTAAGACAGGCC
This sequence comes from Strongylocentrotus droebachiensis, assembly GCA_035222895.1. Lineage (NCBI taxonomy): Eukaryota > Metazoa > Echinodermata > Echinoidea > Camarodonta > Strongylocentrotidae > Strongylocentrotus > Strongylocentrotus droebachiensis. Next base: position 31,553 of record JAVYIG010000580.1, on the reverse strand, counting down.
TATATTATATAAATATGCAATATATCAAGAAAATTACTTTAACTTCATTTAAATCTCAAAGAAATTATAATTGCAAGTCTTTAATAGTAAGTATTCAACGAGACATTATATCAACCATGCATGTAATTAGAAAAAGTATAAATTTACTTTCCACATATACACACAGTAACAAATATACATGGCATGTAAAGTAAAAAAAAGTCCCTTCGGATTTCAAATAACAGATGTTTGATTTTAGGATGAAATGTAAAGAGAATGTAAGGAAGGTTAACAACAAAAATCACAGCCATTTATGATGAGTGACTCAATTTACTTTTGAAGCATAATAGGAAATGCCATTCAAAGCAAATGCAGGGAATGTACAGGGCAGTGGTTTATCAATCTCTTTATACTGACCGTTTCAAAATTTGGATTTGATATTTACTTCATTTTTCAAAAGCTCTTTCATATGACAGGACATGATACACACAAGGCAAGTTCACCGCGATGGCAGAAATAGGTTTGGATTGTTTCCTCTCTCTTTAAGCTTCATAATTTACTCCTCTATATTCTTATAGATTGTTTCAGAGTGGCAGTGTGCCCTATAATTAGCTATTTGAATATCTTGAGTGATTCCTCTTTAGAATTCAGTTTCTTTCCTTATCTGAGATTTTACCATGTATAGTTGACATATGATTCAATAGTACATCGGGTAGTCATAATACATTATTCCACAAAAATACAGGGAGAAATGGTTGTGTCTAAAACAATGACATTTGTAGGTTATGGTAAAATTCACTCAGAAAACAAAGAAATACAATATAGGAAAATTTCTCTATAAACAGTAATGTGTTGTCTCAAATTTTCAAAATGTGTCGTTCAGCAATTTAAGAATTATGCCTTTTGGCCATTCATCCACATTCTAGTTTTACTCGTAAAGGATTGATGTGTTATAATAATTACCGGTAATGGCGCCTGTATCTTACCTGCTATCGATGGTTCTGGCGTATAGCCAATAATTGTTAATTGGTGTAATTAAAACAACAATGATAGTGTTAAAAATGGCATTGAGGGAATGATGAATTTGTACCACAGTAAGCACAAAATTGAAGGCACTGAAGGTTTCTACCTAATTGATGCGAACTACGTAAAATATATAATAATTTCTAGTTTATCAGAGATGGGAACATAATTACATCCCGGGGGCCTATCCACAAGTACATTTAGGCCTCTAAGTGAGGAACGATGAGTTTACTTCATGATGTATACATATTGTATCCTTAGTAACCTTATGGAAAAATATGTGAGATAATAAATGATCAGTATCATCATCCTTAAAAATATATAATTTTTGTATCAAGTTTTTGGTTTAGTAATGAAGTTAATACTTTTTATACAGAAAATATGCCAATGTTTCCTAGACATAACATTATGTTAATATTTTGTGTCAACAGCTTGCTGCAAGCTCATCCAAATCCTTAGAGCTTCACAAGTTTTCAGCCTTATTATTCAACCCATTTCGAGGTATAGTTTTTTTTTATAGTACAAATTTGTTAACAAATGGAAGTTAAGTTAAGAATAATTGTGAATGCTAAGTGCTTCTGAGTATTATTTTTGTGGATTACTAGATGTAACCGGACACATTAGAATGAACCAATGTTATTTTGTACCTATATATCCCAAACCAATGTGGTTTCTTTTCTTTACCTGCACATAGAGCAACAATGTAAATGCTACTTTTTGTATTCACAGCAGTTATATGAGGCGCACCATCTCAGGGAGGAAATTCAAGAGCTCTTTCTTGATGGGAGGAATATGTTTTTCTTTGGAAAGCTGAAGAGCACACCACAGCCTGGTTCTTGCATCACTTGTGGCCTGGTGAAGTATCTTGACCTTCTCAATGATAGTCCCATTTCCTATAATGCACAGAGAATAAAAGATAAACAAAGATGAAAACAAACACTGAAAGCGTACTTTAAATGTATTTATTGATGAATACAGGAGACTGAAAGTATTTTGTAATATAATATTCCTACTGAAATTGACTGGAACTAATATGGTCGATCAATATATTATAATGGAACTCAACCAATTTTTTTCTACCAGCAAAACAAGCTAGTTAAAGTCTTTATTAGCGATTATCACCGTCTTGCCATGAGGGAATTGGTAATTGAAAATCTTATTAATTTTATGACATTTCTTAATGTTTTTCATCCTCCTGGTAGCGGAGTACCAAAAAGTGACTTAATGTATTCATAAAGCAAACAAGATTTCAACCCCTGGCAGACAATGATACATTAAATTTGAGAGCATGTTAATTTTCTTTTAACTTCCCATTATTTGCATCATTCCCTACATTTCAATACATAATTTTGAGGGGGAAGAAACAGATTTCCCATGAACCCCTTACACTAAAACTTGTTTTATACCTCTATCCAGTACATTTCTTCCATGCTGACTTTGACACTTTTCAGCTGTTCGATGTGCTTCAACAGACTGTATGGCTGACATCCACGAGTCCAGACAAGCCTCAATGTTTGGATGAAGGGCCTTGGCATTCAGACCTCCAATCTTGCTCAACAGAGTAGTCATCTGCATAAAATGAAATGGATTATAAAAACAGAAATTACAGTAATTAAGTGCAAAGCTAAGGATAAAATAGATGATCACCGCCCCCCCCCTCCAAAAAAAAAAAAAAGAGCACACAAACGGCAAATCAAAACAATTTGTGAGATAGAGGGGCTGTAAAAACATGCCCACACCTGTTACCACTCAAGATCTGTACCTCAGCCAAGTGATCACATTATGAAGGACTTTCATTGTACTTAAAAGCTCATAAAGTGATTTCAGTAGTGTCATAAACTGAAAGGTAAAATCTTAATGTGCATAGTCACCCACTCACCCTGCTGTGCTCTCTATACTCTTCAACGATGAGTTGATCCAAGGCAGATGGGTTTGGTGGTAGTGGAGGCACTGCAATAGTGTTAGAACTTGATATGCGCTTTCCTGGATTCATCTTCACCAGTTCAGTCTCAGTCTGAATGAGAAGGAAAAAGAAAATAATAACAATGGGTTACTGAATAAAATATTACAGCATTTCAATGTCCAAGTACAAAGTATCATATTGTCTGATAAAAAAAACATTTGAATCTTGTTAGTTTTCAAGAATACAAGTTGAAATAAAAAAATTGATATCAGTCACAGCCTCACAGGCCTGTACAAAGTCCGAAATGAAACAATTTTTTAACGCGAAAACTTGTGGGCAAACCTCACAACCTTCTCCTTTGCAATACCATCAAAGATAATTTGTTTAGTGAGACTTTGGTTTTGGTCCCAACAAGGAGGTGAGATCAGGAAATCAAGGCATGCCTACCCCCCCCCCCCCCCCCAAAAAAAAATAAAATAAAAAAAAAAATCAATCAATTCCTGAATATGCTATCAGCCCAATAGATCAATTCACTGCACACTAGCAAAGCATTTGCTTCACAAAATCAGTGCATCCATTTAAAACATAAAAAACATAAGGATCCATTTTTTTTAACTCTGCGATCTATGTAAGATGTGAACATTGCTAACCCTCTGAAGTCTGCCTGTCTGCCTGTAATCCTATATTGAATATAAACATCAAAGAACGGCTACAAACAGAATATTGAGAGCTCATGGGGTGATGAGTGTAAATAAGTTTCCTAGGTAGCACAAGGAATCATTTTGGTGTTCCACTTTAAAGATCTAAGTAAGATGTAAACATTACAAAGTTTCACTATGCCCTACCACCGAGTACTTAATATTTCATACAAAACTGTATAAAATTATGGAGATGGTAATGAGTGTAGTTGTTATTTATGTTGTAGCTACACTTGCTATATGTATATCTGTTCAATAAATTGCTTCTTCCCATGGAATTTTGAGAATTAAAACAGTTTATAAGCTGTGATCAGTTACAGATGATGCAACTATAATTCAGTATTTCATTAACATTTAAAGCCCCATTAATGTTGACGTTACCTTATTTTTGTTTTGTTCTCCCCCAGTCATTATGCAATGTCATACCCATTGATAGACTGATTTGAAACAGTCTTACCTTCCTTCTTTCTTTTTCCAGATTCTGCAACTGATACTGGCAGTCTTCAATAGCCGCGACAAGCTCCCCATCTAGTATTGGTGATGTAGGGGACAACGGGCTGCGGGGCAGAGAAGTGTAATTCTCAGAAAATGATGGTGACTGCTGCCTCAAGTTCAAGTTGAGTGATTGGTTCCTCTTCACCCAGCCTGGAACATGGTTTGGTCTGCTGCTATATGGATAGCGATTGTTATAGTTGTTGCGGGGAAATCCTGCAGCCATTTGGGGGTCGTACTTGAATCTAGGGTTGGTCATCGTGCGAAAGAAATCCTGCTGGTTCTTCCACTGTTGGGATCTAGCATACTGAGACATATCAATGTCTCTAGGGTTATTGAATGAGGGGCGTTGGAAGGTTTGAGGATAATTTGGCTGCTGAGGTGGGTAATCATCCTGGGTATGGATGCTTTGGGACATCTGACGTTGAGGAATCGGCGGAGACTGGGCAGGGGAGCCCTGGAAATTATTGCCCATGTTGAACCCACCCATCGATGCAGGCATCTGAGAGTCTGGTTGGGCAACCCCCATTTCTGTCATGTTGATGGGAGAGGATCTATTTGGAGGGAATCTGAAGGGATAATCTTCTCTCGCGGGTGGCATGTTGTTGAACTGATGTTGATTCGGCTCATAGCTGTACTTAGGTGGTTTAACATCTAGAGTTGGAACCTGGGGACTGCTGCGATTCATGCATTGAGGAGCCATCTCCACCTCAGCTCTGGGAAGTGGAACATTTGGCCAACCAACTTCATCTCCAGAACTGTAACTTCCAGCAAGAGAGTTGTGAGGAGAATCTGGATATGTGTTCTCATTCTCTACTGCAAAAATACAATAAAAAATTGATAGACCCGACAGTCATATTTCGAAAACTAGATTTAAATTTAGAAGTCATCAGTTTCTAGGAAATAGATGTCCTTACTCATTTTATTCATTTCACAACAAAGTTGGATGAAAAATCAAACTTGACTGATTATCATTTCAACTTTGAGAAATAACACACAAGATAAAGAAATATAGTGGGGCAAGGACACTTTACACTTTTCATCAGATTTATCCCCCTCCCCCCCCCCCCTCTTTTTTGATACTGACTACAGATTTAATTTTACACTGTGATACTATTGCTAAATTAAGTGTTACCAAATGACTGACCACTTAACATCTGTCCATTCTTATTCTGCTGCATCCAATTGAGTGCCTCCTGGATGAGCTGGGCAGATGATAACCCACTGATGTCTGGAATTGCTGCTTGCTTCCACGGAGGGATGCCATTTTCAAAGCTGATCCAGTAAACAAACACAAACAAAACAATTTTATTCATGTTATAAGTTTCAGTAAGGGATGATGGGTGAGAAAAAATAAGTCTCCATTGGATTAATAAAGAAAAAAGTCTGGCTTTACACAATCCATTGTTTGGAATATGTTATGTTCAAATCGATGAGACTAATATTTTATAAGAAATATTTTGTTTTATTCATTAAAAAAAGGTTTCATTCATGAGACATGTAAGGGTTCATTTAAGTGATTATGCCTTAATATGGGGCAGAGAATGGAGTATCCATCAAGGGAAATGCTTTACACAAATAAGCATTGAGTTATTTCACATTTATATTGATCAGACTTCAAGGAATGCTGAGCATAATGTATTTGAGAATCAACAAGCTTAATACATTACAGAGCTGATTCACTGTATTAATTACCAGTTTCCAGCTGAAAGGGTCTCTAGCAGCTCCTGTGTAAGAGAAATCTGGGTACCGAGGCTATCATTTGTCACACAGTCATCTTCGGTAGCAAGAATCTTAGTAACCAAGTCCTCAAAGGATCGGTCAAGGGGGCCTTCAGAGGTCTGGACATCATTTGGCATGACTGTTGTCTGGATCTTGCTGCAGTCACTCTAGACTCTGGAGAGAGCAAATTTAATGCAGACAGGCATATTAGTAATTACCTGCAAAAGGTTTTTTCTCTCTATACTTTAGACTTGATCTACTAGACCGAGTAGTAGTACATGGCAATGTAGATCTAGATCAAGAACTAGAAGTCTGGATCTGATCTAGATTAGATTAACCCAATAGCAACTAAACTGCCCGAAACCGCCCCTCCTTTTACTCACTGAACCGCCCGAAACCGCCCGTCCGTTTTCGTCCGTTTTCAACGCGCTATAGTATCCGTTCTAGGGTCTACCGTTATAATGTTATTGTTTGTTTGATTGATTTTATTTCTGCGTTCAAAAATATACAAATTCAAAGTCAAAGTACAAAATTTCGAACAATAACAAATACAATGAATACAATGTTTACAAAAGTAATTAAATGAAAAATCATGTACAATTATATCATTCGATAAACATGTACGAAGCATACAATAGCATAAGAAATATGAAATATTTTCAATAAATTAGAGAGGTAATTTGGAACGCAGGAGACCACCATCGTGAGCGGTTAGGCTGGAAATGGATGGCGTGCGTAATCCTTACGATGTCTACAGTAGGATTCAGCATCGAAAAATAGCGCAGGTTTCATATTCTTCAGAAAAATGTCAAAAAGAGAGAAATATTGCAAATTCTTCCAGTGAGTAATAGGCAATTTTTACAAAATTTCTAGTTGCTAATGGGTTAAGAACATTTTGAGGACAACCTAGTCGGCCTCTAAAGTAGACTCTAAAGAATAAAGGAATTTTAATTTTTTATAGCTTTGTAAATTCTTAAGGGGCCTGTAGAGTCTAGGTAGATCTTCTTCTTATCGAGTCACTACACAAGTCCCGTCCAGTGGTCCACACAGGCTTTGGCACGGCAATTAACGGCTTCCAGGTCATCTTGGGTGCATGGCTCTGGCAGGAGTGAGCAGACTAGCAGGTGTTCCATTGTCTGTTCCTGGCCGCATTCACATGCCGTTTGTTCGTCTCCTAGACCCCACCTCTGCATTTGGACTCTGCATCGACCGTAGCCAGTTCTTAGGCGGTTGAGGCTAAGCCAGGTAGGCCAAGTCTCACTGGAGCCGGTTGCGATGGATTCCTTCGGGCTGAGGGAGAGTTTATGTGGAGTGGTCTGAAGGTGGTTAGACCACAAAGTCATCCTTTGGTTGTGAGGGCTAGTATTAAGAGGCTCTTCCGAGTGCAGAAAGCTGTGTCTGGATTTGAGCCGCTTGCCCACTGGCTGTTGTTCGAAGAGTGGGTGGAGTGGATTGTTTTCTTGTTTGTCCTTTTCTTTCTGGGACAAGACCAACCTTCTGACGTGTGGAGGGGCAATACCGCAGAGCAGGTAAATGTCTTCTACTTTAGTTGGCCTTAGGCATCCAGTGATCGCTCTGCAAGATGAATTTAGAGCTGGGTCAATCTTGGGTGCATGGGCCGACCTACTCCATACTGGTGATGCATACTCCGCAGCAGAGAAGCAAAGCGCGAGGGCTGTCGTCCGGATTGTTCTGGCATCAGTCCCCCAGTTGGTGTTGGCTAGCTTCTTGAGGATGCTGTTGCGGGCTCCAACTTTTGCCTTTGTGTTGGCAATGTGGTTCTTGTAGGTAAGGGAGCGATCGAGTGTAACGCCTAAGTAGACTGGGTTGGGAGTGTGCTTCAGCCTTTTCCCATACCAGCTGATCCTTAGTTGATGGTTGGCATCCCTGTTCTTGAGGTGGAATGCACTGAGGGACTCCTCCAACTTCACAAAAGACTGGTTCTGGGTGGCGATGCAGAGATCATCGGCGTAGAGGAAGCTTCTGGTGTTTGGGTGGATCGGTTGGTCATTCGTGTACACGTTAAAGAGTAACGGTGCGAGCACACTTCCTTGTGGTAGGCCATTTTTCAGTCTGCGCCATCTGCTGCGATTCACATTGAGAACCACAAAATATCGCCAATTGGACAGCAACGTCTGGATGAGTCCAGTCAGTCTCACGTCCTTTGTCAGCTCAAAGATCTTCCTGGTAAGGATTCTGTGGTTCACGGTGTCGTAGGCAGCAGAGAGCTCAACGGAAGCAGCTCCGGTGATTAGCTTACTCTCATACCCGTCCTCAATGAACTGAGTGAGGTTTAGGAGTTGGCCAGTGCATGATTTTCCTGGCCTAAACCCTGCTTGTTCTGGAATGAGATGTTCATCCACGAATGGGGCGATGCGGTTGAGGATAAGCCGCTCGAACAGCTTATATGTATGGCACAGTAGGGAGATAGGCCTGTAGCTCTTTGGACTGGCTGCGTCTTTACCAGGCTTCAATAGGGCAATAACTTTGGATTTCCTCCAGAGCTTTGGGATGTTGTTGGTGCCCAAACATTCGTTGAACATTTTGAGGGAGTCTGGCTCTTCTGGGGTGATGGTCAGGGTTTCCCCGACCATTCAATAGGAGTTGATGGGCAACTTGGTCAGCAGTGACTTCAGATCTTGGTTGGGCCTTTGTATAGGGTCTACTACTAGGTCTACTACTAGTAGAATCTACTAGGCCTATCAGTATCAGCAGCAGATCCTAAGCTAAGTTAGATCTAGACCGAATTTTCCGTCTCTTTCGTTCGTTAGCCTCTTATTGGGGTAGGGTCGGCCGGCTCTCTCTTTAGAGACGGAAACCGTCTATACACATTCCCGTGATAACGCCACGGCCATTTCAAGTCGTAGGGTTATGCCCCCAAAATCCCCCAAAATGTCATTTTACCTCATGCATTGATTATTTAAAATTAGGAGAAGGTTAACCTACCTCGGTTCCACTTACCAACTTGACTGAAATAATCCGTTTAATGGTCCCTTTTAAGGAAATTATGGGTCAAAATCGACATCCATGTTGAAAATCTTGCAAGCCGTGTTAAACTCTCGCTGCCGGAGTCAGCTAAATCAATCTCATCCCTTCTAGTCTTCATAATCATTTTGCCTTCGGCGTAGACTAGAAGGGATGAGATTGATTTAGCTAGCTGAAGTTGGTCAAGTTGGTAAGTGGAACCGAGGTAGTATAACCTTCTCCTAATTTTAAATAATCAATGCATGAGGTAAAATGACATTTTGGGGGATTTTGGGGGCATAACCCTACGACTTGAAATGGCCGTGGCGTTATCACGGGAATGTGTATAGTCTAGACGGTTTCCGTCTCTAAAGAGAGAGCCGGCCGACCCTACCCCAATAAGATTAAGAGGCTAACGAACGAAAGAGACGGAAAATTCGGTCTAAGTTAGATCTAGAAGGTCTAGTCTAGATCTAGACTCTAGATCTAGATCTAGAAGGTCCAACTTTTTTAGATCTAGATCTAGACTAGATCTAGATCTAGGTCTAGATCTATATAGATGTAGTCTACATAGATCTAGACTACCCATAATCAGGCGCGTATGCAGGGGGGGGTTAAGGGTTAACCCCCCCCCCCCCCCCCCCCTCCCCCTTGAGCTTTTTGTACTGTCTATGGTTTTAGGGAAAAATTCAAAATTGCCCTGATCCCCCCTTCCCCCCCCCCCCCCCATCTAATCTAGATCTAGCCTACAAATGAAATTAATCCACCCTAACCGCACCTCCAGTTAAGACTCAAGACGGGTATTTTGACCAACCAACCAAGCACCAAGTACCGTATCTACGCTGTGCAGCATTAAAAGTGCATGCATATGGTTAACAAACTGCCACGGCCACTGGTTGTTGACTGTGCGGCAGTCGCGGCATTATTTATTGGTCCTCAAATTCAAAACACGACAACTCAAAAGCAACTTCTATCGTTCTCACTCAATATTCAAACATTAATACATAAAAGAACATTTAGTATGCATCTTAAGTAGTCAACTGTTCAAGCAAACTTACTGTTTTCTTTGATTTTGGAGTCTACAATCTTTAGAATTTCGTCGTATCCATATCCTGATCCTGTAATAACGTAATCAATCGAGGGTATGAAAATTGATTGCTCTAACTCTGCGCGCGATCGAGAGCACGCGCGCGTAAGCACAAAAATGAATTACTATGATTGGATATTTCAGCGCGCAAAAGCGCTTGTGTAGTCTGCGATGTATGCGCGATACATCCAAACACAACATGATTGGCCATCAATATTATCTTTGCATAGTCATTTGCATAATGTCGCGTCGGCTAAATTTTTGGTTGTTGTTACATCAATTCTCGATCGCGCGCTCACGATTTAGGCTAGGAATATTGTGTCTTTTTTTAGGTAAACGTCAAACAAATTGCAATAAAATATTTTTCACTGCAATGCATTTTTAGTAAGGTCCCTAAAATGACATACTAAAAGTCCAAAAAAATCCAATTAGTGGAAGTGTCCCTAATTTGCATAAATCCAATATGGCCGCTATTTCGAGGATTTTCACATATATTTTATCATATTTGTCAGCTTGTACAGGCTGTTGTGGCACTAAAGGAGTAGGAAAAGTGATCTGCTGTACATTTTGTATCAACTAAAATACCCATATACTACAGGTGCATCACACATCTGAAACAAATCCCCCACACACCCACACTCACACAATCCAATATGTAATTTATGCTCAATTTATCACCTCAGCAGATGATGTAATTTCATTATGCACTAGACAAATATCATGTCATTTTAATTATATTGAAAAAAACTAAAATAAAAATATTCAGAAAAACTGGCCCTTATGAGTATCCGTACAAACACAACAGCTGTTGGTAATAGGGGTACAACCTGTACCTTACATTATCCTCATGGTCATTGGAATTAAAAGTTGTTCTCAGTGCAACAGTTTACCTAATGGCTCATCACAGTACAATTGTCCATATTACTGCGGTATTTGTACTCTCAAGTCCCTATTTTTGTCAAATATTCAACTAAGTTAGACCCGTAAGCTTTTATTATGTGATATCCATGCATGATGCCTTATTCATAGTCATTATAATTGCAAAACTTTAAAGTAGAACACCCAATAATAGTTTCATTATAATATCAATGGAAAGCTTATAATGTGCAGAATACAATACATTTTTGTAATTAAGATATCAGAATCAACTAAGGCACAATAACTAATCAAATTTTGTTCATTCAGAGGTTAAATTAAGCCTGTAATTCATGACGCCACAGAATGTACACCGTTGATCGCCGATATATGCAGTGCTACAAAAGGCAAGCCTATACCTGAGCCTAGCCTGTTACATCAATAGGAAGGGGGCTTTAGTTGTTGCTGTGGTACTGGTTGTGCTATTACTGTAGTTGTAGTAGAAATATGCATTAAAAGAAATGATACTTGGTCGCAAAATGTGTCTGGAAGACTTGCGCATGTCAATGATCTTCCCGCAGTTGATGCAGATACCATAAACTATGCATTGTGAACTTTAAAACTAAAAAAACACAACTGATACCAATGGTATATACTCTGTGAGCACAAGCACTTCCAAAAAGGCTAAAACTGGCCGACCTAAACTAAATGCAGTTAAGTCCCTTGAGGAAAATGATGATGAACAAACAACAGTAGTTGATTGTGTTACTAAGATGCAAGAGTAATTTCTGGATACAGATCTTGATGCCGACAGTGGGGTATACATGAAAAAGAAAATACAGGGGCACTTCGGTGAGAGGATTGTATAACTGAACTGAAAGGAAAGCATGATGTAGTTACATTTCATAGCACAGCTTGCTATTCTGTATGAATTCCACAAGCAGCCAAAGAACAACACACCAAAGCAGGAGAAAATGAGGATCATCAAGACATGCTGCCTCACCGTATAAAGAATGACGTCAAGTTATTAAAAGAAAATTACAAGTGACGCGTTTACCTGCATTTCTCACAGATTCCCTGCACGGCGCGGCTATTGAGGAACATGTTTGTTGGCCAAAAGGTAGATTGTGATGCTGGCATCTATTGGGCAAGCCATAATGCATGCAATACGTCCAAGGGTTCTCCTTGCTCCTCTTCAGCTTGGATTACAAATGCATCATCAATTCTCACCTCGCAATGCTTCTAATGCTCTTATCCGGTGGTTAAGAAATATGAAAGAAGTGCGGCAACTTCTCAAGGGTGCATTCAGTATCTTGCAAATAATATCGACACTCCTGATGGATCAGGTACTTTCCACAGATGGGCACATTGCTACCCAAAGCCAGGGATAGAGTACTGTAAGCCTGTACCGTTTATCGAGATAAACGGTATCCGCTGAGGACTTTGCTACTACTTAAAGGCATCTACAACTGTACAACCTCTGGTTTGACCTTGATGTGTTGTTGAAGACATCTTTACTCCTGCGGTCCCCATGAGGCCTTCAAAGGTCCGGAACGAGTACCCTGATCAGTCATCTTCTTTGTTTCTCCCCATGATTGGCATAATGAGTCCTAGTGATCCATCCTGCATGTGTTTACTACACTCTGCGTTTTGCTTGTACCCATGCTAAACGGTATAAGCTGCTATGGTGGAAGGCACTCACAATAATCAGGAGCCAGCCAAGTGACAGTGACTTAATTGAAGCATGTCGTTCTGCAGGGCATTTGATGACGGGCTCAGGACCCCATGCCCTATATATAATGCTGGGTGGAAAGGCGATTTCTAGAGCTGCATGTGCGGGGCCATTTACTCGTTGATGCTGCTCTAAATATCATGCTGATACCAGACTTGTATAATGTACATCTGCAACGAGTACAAACAACCTCCGGAAGCTCCTATAGTGATCACTATAGGAATTTCCAGAGGTTGTTCAGCACCCAGGTACTCCATGTGGCTTATTTCGCAGAGCAGCCCACTTAAGTTCTCTCTTGAACAACTACTAATTAACAGACAGCATCTTCCTGATCTTCATTGTGATGTAGCGATTGAGGAAGAGCAGATCCTGGAATTAATTGTGATGCAACAGAAGTTTAAAGCAACAGTTCTTGTCGATGATGACACAAACCTTCTCATCTTGCTGATCTTCTACGCTGATCTGATTGTCATGGCACTAGTTGTAGCAACTCACCACCATTATAGGCCTACCTAGAACTTGATGATACTACTGATCAGCATGCCACATAAATGTTTGTTTGTTGGAGACTACCAACTCTATAATCAAATTAAAATATGTATACTTAACTGTAGGCCTTATGACCTGCATCCTGTAATAACAACTGCACTGGAATTGTAAACCAAAATAGACATAGCTGCTCTGAAATGCATTGTAAGGTGAGAATCAACACAACATTTTATTAACCCACTTTTAAAAAAATGTATGTGTATAATTATATGCATATTAAAAAAACCTTATTATGAAACATTTGAAATATAAATATATTTGTACAACATTATATTAGTGTTGTCGCAATTAGTCTGAATGTAACATAAGACAAAAAATATCATTATAATAAATTCTCTACAAAAATGTTTAATTTAGCAGCCATTTTGAATTTAAGCAAATTAAAACACTCAACCGGGCATATGAAACCTTATGCAAACAAAAAAAATCTTGGAAATAACATTTTAGACATTCAAAGTACACTAAAAGAGTGCTAAAAGATTATGTATGGTGAATATTTTGACAAAATCTACGAGAAAACCCTAGAATTGGCGGCCATTGTGGATTTATGGAAATTATTAGTCCACTACACGGATAACGTAAGGTACAGGCTGTACCCTATAAACATAACCCTATAACAGCTCTTGTGTTTGTACGAATACTCATAAGGGCCAGTTTTTCGGAACTGATATTTTTGTTTTTATTTTTTTCAATATAAAATGACAGGATATCATTTTGTCTAGTGCATAATATGAAATAACATCATCTGCTAAGGTAATACATTACATTTTGATTGTGTAGGTGTGGGTGTGGGTGTGCGGGGGATTTGTTTCAGGTGTGTGATAAACCTGTAGTATATGGGTATTTTAGTTGATACAAAATGTACAGCAGATCACTTTTCCTACTCCTTTAGTGCCACAACAGCCTATACAAGTTGACAAATATGACAAAATCTATGTGAAAATCCTCGAAATAGCGGCCATATTGGATTTATGCAAATTAGGGACACTTCCACTACTTTGATTTTGTTGGACTTTTAGTATGTCATTTTCGGGACCTTAGTAAAATGCATTGCAGTGAAAAATATTTTATTGCAATTTGTTTGACCTCAAAACACAATATTCCTAGCCTAATTTACCAATGCAATGGAAATGTTAATCGTCCCTACCATAGAGTTATTATAATCTCTATGATCCAACCTTAGAAGAAAAGGAAAAAAGAGGGAAGATTGATTTGTGCCCCCCGGCAAACACCGAGATAATTTGTTTTGTTTCTTTGTTTTTTGGGGGGAAGGGGCAACCGTTCCAAGTTCCCTTTCATAGGTGCCGCGCTGATACGTTGGTGTGATGTGGAGAGTATCATTAGCCAGAGGGGCGTCCTCAGTCCTCACCAGGCGCGTAGCCACGGGGGGGGGGGGGGGTGGGGGGCACGGGGGGGTACGTGCCCCCCTAAAATGTCCAAGATCGGTTGAAATTTGTTAGACCCCTTTGTTTTACCTCGATCGATTACATGTATGTGCCCCCCCCCCCCCAAACATCAAACTCTGGCTACGCGCCTGGTCCTCACGTCCCCAAAATAATTCAATAGGGAAGATTGATTAGTGCCCCCCTCCCCCCCCCCCCCCGGCCTCCTCGAGAAAAAAGAGAGAAAGATACTGGTAATTATTGCACATTACAACGATGCATAACAAGCTTTCTAGTTCTTTAAAATGCAAACTTCAGCATTTCAAAATAAAAATATTCTTTGCTCGGTCTATCCCATCGAGCTCGTTGGTCTATCCATATTACATAAAGACGGGCAAGGACAAATTTAATAATATATGAGGCGCAGTGTTATTGATATTTAACATTTTAAAGGCTCTATCTACAATTACCAATGAAAGCAGGTGCTGCATCTAGCGGTTTAAGCACTCCCCCCCCCCCCCCGGCAGTAAAATGATGTAAGATTTGTATGCAAACTTTCAATATTCCTATACTTAAATATTTTCTCTTGGTCGCTACGTTAAAATTACCCTGTCTCCAGAGCAGATGCACGAAAAATGCCAGGAGGCAGGGGCGCCGGAAGGGGAGCAGGGCGGAGCGGTCTCTCCCCCCCCCCCCCCGAAACAAAAACAATCAGCAGTAAAGGAATACAAATGGTTTGTATTTTTTAACCAAAAAGAAATTAAAAAATAATAAAACCAGAATTGAATCACATAAAAATTATCTTCCATTCAAAGAAAAGGAGAGTAATCAAGCATGCCCCTTTATTTATGAATAGAGGATTTTATAATAGCGATACGCGCATATTTATTATCGTGGAAATATTGTGAGAGGATTGGAAAGCGTGTGTGTTTTTGTTATTATAGGGGTGATAAGACATGAGCCCCTGAACACTGGCGTCCTGGCGGAAGGAGGGGGGGGGGCAGTTGTCCCCCAAATAAGATTACTTGGTTTATTTTTATTCTTTTTATTTGAATTTACATGATTTTCCAGGATTCTTTCTCAATTTTTTTTGTAAATTATACTTTTGTATGATTTGTTGGAAAATTACAAATTCCCAAAGTTACAGTCAGCCCAAAAAATATACTTATTTAGAAACCTTCATGCCAGCGCCTGCAATACGGGAGGGCTCGGGGGTTCGAGCCGGCCCCTTCCCCTTCCAGGCCTATATCTAATACATAAAAACATGTGCGCGATCTGATTCCGTAATATTTCTAGAAACTTGACATAACGATAGTTATATTAAAGACATATTGTATGACATAATTATAATAAGGATAAGCCATAAACAGATACCACCCATTTTCATTATCATGATAAAAAATTGGGGTATGAATAATAATTATGATCTTCGTCAAGCCAGTGCCTTTGGGTTCGGCACTTAAACAAAAATGCTCATATTATGTTAATAATGTATGTACAATTGGATTGTTATCAAATTAAAATATAAATAGGCCTACCCTTGAAAAATACTGAAAGTTATGTAGTATGAAGTTGGTTATCTTGCCCATATTGTATGTGAAATTAAATCAGGGCAACGCAATGTGCTAGACCTAAAAGTTTATTTATAAAACGCAGTTAACGCACCACTAGAACCGTTTCTGGTTCTGAAAAAAAAAATACTTTGCACATAATATTATTTCTCAGCCAGATTGGAAAAAATGTAGAAAAGGTAACCAGATTTGTGGAAAATAGCTTTATGTAGTACCTTTCCCCTTAAATTATGTGGTCCCCTATTAGTATTGCCGGACACCCCGCGTATTAAACAAAATAATAATGACCGTAAAACTATATCTTCGCTTAGCTTATAGGCGGTGAAGGGAGGGGGGGTCGGTGCAATTTGATTGTTTGCCACAGGCATCATAGCCTAATCTAGATAATTTTCCACAGAAATCTTACTACCTAGAATTTCAGAGGGCTCGCCCACGCAATTCGTCATCGATTTATTCTAAATGACTTTCAGAGTAAATGAAATGAATATAAAGCTAGAATGACAATGCCCTGTTCACTGGAGCGCTTTTCAATAAAATCAATGGTGTGCGAACCCCCGATACTACTGACTATACCCATCACTAGTATAAACAAATGAACGGATTGGTTTGAACGAGTATTATTTAACACACGCGTTATGACAGTTCATCCTGGATGACCCTAAAGTATTAGCTCATAATATTCTATTTGCATTTGGAAGATATTTGTACAGTCAGAAAATGGAGTGATCTTACCGACCTGGGGCAATAATCCTGAAAATGACCAAACCAAGTAAGTAGAAATTTCCTTACAAAATTATAGTGATTGAAGCTGGATTGAAACTAAATGTATTAAAGCAATGCATGATTTGCAGCATTATAAAATGATGGTGACCGATAGCCTTATAATCACCTGCGTTGTTCGAACACTATAGTATTATACAGAGAAGCGAATAAACATATTGCGCTAGCCGCTAGAAGCACTCTATACATAAAGGAGTGTCTTGTCTTTGATAATTATTGACAGAGTGGAAACATTATATTCACCCTGTACAGTGTGACAGCGTAGGAAAATGTGCAAGTGACCTCATTTGAAATTCAAAAAACAACTTCGTAATTACTCTGTTCCCAATCTTAAGAATACTCACAACTTTTAACAAACTGTTTATAAGTCCTAAATATTACAATTTTTCTGTTCAAAAGTCACATGTATAGTGTTTTGCAATGAATAATATTGGCATAGCTGCAGGGGGCACGTGCACCCTTCCAAAACATCGAATGACCTGGGCCCCGTCTTACAAAGAGTTGATATTAATCGCAACTTATTTACGATTGATATCAATCGCAACTATGTACATAAGAGATAGGAGACTGCAAAATTGCGATTGATTGGAGGACTTACGATTGATTTGGATCGATCGTAACTCTTTGTAAGACGGGGCCCAGATTAGAAGCAGAGAGATAGAGGGAGAGAGAGAGATAGATGAGGGGGAGGGGGAGTGGGGGAAGGGGGGGGGTCGAAGGCACCTATAAGGTAATTGTCTCCCCCATTATTCACTTCACATCTTACTATTTCTTCCCCCCCCCCATGACGGCAGCGCCCCACAGTGCCTAAATCCATGCACACGAGTGCATTGCTAAATATACGAGCGTTATTATCACTTGTATTATCATTCTTAATCTTAATTAGTAAAGTAGTAATAGTATAGTATGATTATTTATAATAATGATTTTGAATCTTGTTATTGAATTATCATTATCATATTATTATAAGTATTAGAAGTAGAAGCCTTATAGTATCAATATTATTATCATTTCTATCATTATTATTGTTATTGTTAATTATTATTACTGCTATTATTATCATTATCATTATTACTTTCGATGTTGATGTTATCATCAGCATTATCATCATCGTTGTTGTTGTCTCCGTCGTCGTCGTTGTGATCATCACCATCATTCTTATCGATATTTTATCACAATATTTAGGATAGCAGACATGGATAGCCACAGCTCTTCGACTACGAGTACTCAATCACAACCACAGTGGTTCGATACGGTGCTACGGCGGATAGGTGATGAAGTGGCACCTGATGAATACCATACATTTGGCCTGAATCTTGGAGTACCTCGGGAAATGAGTGAGGTATATAAACATCGCTTGATAATAATCTGTTGAGAGTCAGAATGGTATGGAGTTAACCCCCTTTGGTTCTCAACAGACATACTGGCCCGAATTCACAAAGGAGGTTTGTTTCGCCAAACCTCCTTTTGTTCTTTACAAACCAGGTTAAACACGTTTTTTACAAACGTTTTTTACAAACTTTGTAAAAAACGCGTAAAAACGCGTCATATGACGTACGAAAACCAAGGTTTGTCGACAAACCTCCTTTGTGAATTCGGGCCAATGAGTACTACATCTTTATCTTTCAATAATGGTACTGGTGAAACGTTATCTACATACAAGAACAGTGAGGTATATTATATCTTTAAAGCACTTTGATAATTATAATACTGTAACTGGATACTACTCCGCAAAATAATAATCATCGCATGACTACTGAAAGATTTTATGCGCTTCTATAGTTTTGTTGGCCCAGAAAAGCCAAATAACGTGATACTATTCAGTATTGCTGTGACAACCACTGTTTTCTCTCTCTCTCTCCTCCTCTTCCTCTTTCATAATTTAGCAATATTTTCTTTTTAATCTGTACTAGATCGTGTTGTTAGTGCAATTAACACCTGTCAGTCCAAACGCTAACGACCGCATAATACTCATTTCTCTTCTGAATCTTTTTTCTACCCATCCTTTTGTATGCTCCGTTGCTATGGCAATGAATGAAGAATATACGAATGAGTGAGGAAGAGGTTTTCCCCGATGTCACGATCGCTCTTCTGCGTCAGTGGACGAGAAAACTGGGATTCACTCCAGAGCAGCTGGCTGTTGAATTGGTGAAAGCTCTCAGAGCCATTCAGCTCGAGAGATTGGCATCTACAATACACGAAGGTATTCTCTTTTTGGAGTCAGAAGGGCGTTAACTCTGTATAGAATGGTTCTAAGTTAACCCCCTTCTGCTTTAATTAATTACATGCTTATTCCACAGCAACTAGAATAATAATTGTCACGAATCGTTTTTATTTACAATAACACCAAAGTAAAGAGCAGAGCAAATAGGGACCTATATAATGATTATGGAAAGTATGACATACATTTTCATTTTCCCGAATTATACCAGTAAAATGAAAGAGTAATAATATAGAGCAGCAACAAGGTTATAAATAAATTATAAAAGAGATAAAAAAGAAAACAAATATTTGAATAGCATATAACAGTTTTCAAGTCGTATATTCGCATCCATTAAACCGGTTTTATGGCAGTGTGTATCTCTCTCTCTCTCTCTCTCTCTCTCTCTCTCTCTCTCTATTAAATTATATATATTATCTAGTATCTACTTGTCTCTCTCTCTCTCTCTCTCTCTGTCTAGAAGTTCTATCCTTCACCAATTCTGGCATCACATTTTGTAATCCTATACTATCCATCTCGTACAGAAATCAAGCATAACGAGGAAGAATGGAAGGCATGTATTCTACCAAATAATGTCGTTGATACCTTATCTAAACGTCTCAGGCTGGAATCACGGACTATCGCGAAAGAAGACAGCCAAGAAATAGGTATATAATGAAATCAGTTTAAATAAAAATAGCATGGGAAGTGATTACGGATTAATAAGGGTACTAGGAGCACATTCCCCCTGTCAATATGTGTTTTACCTCTTTATACTCATCAGGAAAACAATAACTTGTTCGCCCCCCCCCCCCTGGCCATATTTCAGAACCATTTGTCACAAGTTCTACATTAAATTATATTTAAATTAACAAAATTAAGAAGACGGTAAATCAGCTGATTATATTACGAAAAGTGTAATGGGAGGGGGTTATAGGGGCTCCAGTCACCCCCCTCGTATATTATAATATTTTGGGGAGCGAGATTCTATTCTATCTCGTATACTATGTGTATTCTTATGACGAAATATTTTCGTCGCAAGGATGTGTCAAGATTTTGTATGTTTCCCCGGCGCTTTCTCGGAAAATTTAGATAATGGAGAGTTGATATTCAGGCAAGAGACGTCAGATAGCTTGCAAAGTTGTATCTGTTTCAATGGTTCTTCATAAAAAATAACACAAATTATATCATTATAATGTTGTGGTATTGTTCTTCGATGTAAATTTGATCAATAATTATACAAAATGGTATCTAGCAGAATATAGGCCTATAATTATGTTTTATTTTGACTATGAATAATTGTGTGTTATTGGTGTTGTTATTTTTTGGGGGTGTGGAATTCGTTTTTAATTATTTTGTTCCGAGTGCACCTTTTCTTGTTGCTTTATATTTGCCCAAGTCGCTTTATTTGATTTGAATTTTAAAAATACATATACAACAAATCAAAATCAAGTCAAAATAAAAAATCAAATAACAAACATCTTAACTTGATTCTAAAGGGGCGGATGGTGTTTGACAAAGCCTAAAACTTGATGGCTTAATCGATCTCAGAAATGAAGCGAACATTGTGTCACCCAAATCGATTGGCTCTCCAAGGATGTCATTGATTGATTGTTATGTTCAGACAATGACCGTCTGTGCGATGTGTCCCCTATACGACATGTATTTTAAACAATTTGTTTCATCCAAAATCAAAAATATCTTCAAAAGGCACCATTGAAGAATCTGTGATATCAGAATGCCCAATATAGTCAACTGTCATGTCAAGAGACGTAAATTGATTTATCGATTAAATAAGTGCGTATTAATGACCGGAGACATTGCGAGGAACCATCCATGGGACCCTTTTATTCACAATAGTTCTATATTCTTTTGTATTTACCCCCCCCCCCCCCCTTGCCATATAAACTCACCCTTTTCCAGACGTTCGTGGATCGAAGAGTGTGGACAATGGACTTTCAAAACAGAGGAGGAAACCAAAAGCGAACTATCTTATTCAACCCAATTGGAAATTTTACTGACAGAGTGTGAGGATCAATTTGACTTCAATATTATCATCTTTGGAGACAGATATATAGAGTCAGCACATGAACATACGGGTGATCACTATTGATCTGATTTTTTGTAGCCTACTTTGTCTTTCAATATTTTATGTTATTTATTTCAATTTCATATTAATTTACTTTTGTGATGATGATGATGATGATTCTGTCGAAAACGTTACTGTATGATTGTCAAAATGTGCATTTCTTTTGTTAATGTAGTTTAGCATACAAACAGTCTAATGCTTAAGTCATAAATTGTCAATCAAACGTGCTGCCCGTATGACAATTTGAACTGGCCGGGGCGGATCCAGGATTTTCCAAAGGGGGAGGGGGGCGCTTGAAAATAATGTACGAAATTGCGAGCGCGAAGTCTTTCGGCGTGGGGTCCGGGGCCCGCTTAAGGGCCCTGCATGGAAAATGTTGAACATTAAGATGCTCTCTATGGTACATTCCGAGGCATTTCTGAACGCGTAAACTGAACATTCCATGTGAATATTTTTTAGCATTTTTCCTGCCATTTGTTTTCGGAAGTGGGGGCGGGGCGTGTAACCCCAAGCCCCCCTTGGATCCGCCCGTAACTGGTGTTGCGTCATTTCACTGAAAATATTAAATGTAACTTTAACATAATGTACCATTGTGCAACTTATTGTAAAGGAAAAATCAAATGAAAGGTATTTGCATTGTGCAGCTCAAAAATATCTTTTAAAATATGAAAAAAGATTGTACATGAAATAAATGTTTTAGAATTGATACAATGTGTTATCTGCGAGTGTTCAAATATTTTGAGAGGCAAATACCATGTATTCTTTTATAACTTATCTCCGTTTCCCTTAACATTGTATTACTATAGTATATCCTTATGAAATTGAAGGCAAACATGAGTGTCACACTCCACGTGTCAGTTTCGTATACAAATGGTGTAACCGACATGAATCACTCTGTCCTAAGTTTATAAACCGATTGATTCAATGTTAGAGAAGCAAGTCAGCATTTAGACGAAAACTTGTGGTTTTAGAATTTTGTATTGTTTAACGACTTCTTGAATCCAGAAGTAAATAGAGAATACTGTGCCCGAGACTATAATGGATAGGGGCTACCGAAATTAGTAAACTGACATAATGTAATTTAAATAAATATATTTTTAGCATGGTTTCAGACTATTTGATCAACAATTTTCATCTATACCCTTATCTATTTGTCTTTGGCCAAACGTTCTTAAATAGGAGAAAGCATTCAGATGCTGTGCTGTATTTTCGTCAATTGATTCATTCCATATGCTATATATATTGTAACATGTATTTATACATCAACATTAAAATTAATGAAGCTTAAGTTATAAAGATAAGATTTTTTGTTGTTGATTAAATTTTGTACGTTAGTTTTCAACTGTTCATAATGAAATAATGATCTGAAGACGCAGCGTTAACTTTCCTTTTGATCCTTTGTAAGATCTTTAGTTCCTAATATTCTTCTTTTTTTCTTTAATCACGATATTTTGACAGAATATTCAAACAACAGACAAACAACTTTCATTAATTCCTTTTCTTTTGAAAACAAAATAGTTAGTTGAACCATTCATGCACCACAACCGACCGCCATCACAACAGCCGACCACCACCACCACAGCAATAACAATACACATTTAATGTGATAAATAATTATGATGGAAACAAATTGACCCCCCCCCCCTCCCACCCCAATTGCTGCATACTTATTATTCACACATCGGAGGGGAGGCGGTGGGGTAAAATAGCCGCAATCTCCCATATTGAGAGAAAGATAAGAACGAAAATACTTGTAATCACCTAATGGCCTTAAAAGAGGGAGAAAGTGGAAACAAAAAATAGAAGAAAGAAGGGGGAAAAAAGAAAGAAAAGAAAAGAACAGACATGCAGATTACAAAAAAAAAAAAACCTAGATCCTTTCTTTATTGCGGTTAGAATTCCTGAAATGTATTCCGGATCATGTCGGGATTTTGTTCTGCTCCACTTATGTATGTTACCCCCTTCCATCCACGCCCTTCCACTCCGCCCCCCCCCCCCACCCCCGTCCCTCTCTTCACCCCCCTTCCATCCCTCCTCCTTCACCCCCTCCCCCTTATTTCCTTCCCCCACCGCCCAGAAGGTGTGACCTGCTGAGTACCTTTACACATTCCAGGGGAAATATTGTCGGGAATAACTTCACCTCCATTCTGAGAAGTTAAGACAATTATTCTAAATCACCAGATTATTAATTTCATGCGCCCAGCCAGCCTGCGCGTAGGCGCTGAGTGGCTTGATGTCAAGCTTATATTCACTTTCATAGTTGTAGTGCATTTAAGATGAGAAGTAATAATATTCTTTTTGTGATTAAACAAACAGTATGTAATTATGTTACTAGTCTAGTCAGTGGCGTGTGCAAGTTTTTTTCGAAGGGGGGGGGGTTGAAAATCGTGCCGACCGATATTGAAATAGACGGATATAAAATCATACGCCATGATCGATCCTCTGGCTCTGGAGGTGGTGTAACTATGTTTCTATATCAGAAATGATATTGCATTTAATATTATGGATGCTATAAGTACTGGAGATACGGACTCCCTGTGGATAAATTTGCTTATACCAAGATCAAAACCAATTGTTGTTGGTGTTCTGTATCGACCTCCGAAAAACAATATGTTTATCGAGAAATTGTCCAATATTCTTGATACATTAAAGAAGGATGACGAAATAATTCTTTTAGGAAATCGCCACTGGCTAAAAAATATATTGACTTGTTGAGTCTTCATGGGTTTAGTCAACTCATTAAAGAGGCAACACGCGTTACACCTACATGTTCTTCTCTATTGGATCATGTTGGTTGTACCAAAGAAAATAAAATAAGTCAAAGTGGTGTCATTGATCTAGGTATTAGATTATTTTTACATTATTTTACTTTCTGTATACACGGAAAAATGTTAGACTGGCTATATAGGTCATCACAGGACTAATGATATCAGATCCATGAAAAAATATACAGAAGAGTCTTTCAATCTTCAACTATCTGTTGTTGATTGGTCACGAATAACTGACTGTACAGATGTAAATGAGGCGTGGTCAATATTTCAACATGTTTTTATCTCAAATTTGAATATGATAGCGCCACTGAAACGGATAAGAATAAAACAAAGATCAGAAACTTGGGTGACTAAAGATATTCTTTCCCTAATTCAAGAGAGAAATATAGTATACAAAAAATGGAGGAAAAGAGCAAAAGATGAGAAGCTCTATAAAAGATACAGAGTATTAAGAAATATGGTCCAAAGAGAGGTGAAAAAGGCTAAACTCGATTACTTTCAAAACAAGATAGAAGAAAATAAACAAGATTCGAAAAAACTTTGGCAGAATCTAAAAAGCTTAGGATTGAAAAATAAGAAGCGAAAAGAACAAGAATCTGTCATTGAAATTGATGGGGAATTATGTCATGATAAGATGGCCATCGCTGATGAATTCAATTCTCATTTCACAAATGTGGCTGCCAAATAAGTAGACAAACTCCCCCCTCTAAAGATTTTTTCAGCGCAGACAATGGTTGTATTCGTGACTTTTACGAAAGAAAAGGTGTACGTGAAAACAGCTACCAGTTATTACCAATCAGTGAACAATTTGTTTTCAAAGAGTTACGTAAGTTGAATGTATCAAAAAGTACTGGGTTAGACTTGATTCCAGCTAAATTTCTAAAAGATGGTGCGAAGGTTTTATTTAAGCCTCTAAGTTACTTAATGAACCTATCTATCTTGACGAGTACTTTTCCAGAAGATATGAAAATAGCAAAAGTGACTCCACTTTATAAAAAGAAAGATAAAACTGATGTTAGCAACTATAGACCTATTAGTGTTTTAAGAATAGCATCAAAGATTCTAGAAAAATCGGTCTGTGTTCAAATTGAAAGATACTTCAAAGAAAATGATATAATTTATGAATTTCAATCTGGTTTTCGACATGATTATTCGACTGAAACATGTCTAATTCATTTGACTGATTATTTGAGGAGAGAAACTTCCCAAGGGCGCTTTGTTGGTATGGTGCTCCTTGATCTGCAAAAAGCTTTTGATACAGTTAATCATTGCGTCTTATTGAAGAAGTTACAACTAATGGGTTATGATAAGGCAAGTTTAGATTGGTTCAGATCCTACTTATCTAATCGGCACCAAGTAGTGGCCATTCATGATATTCGTTCCAAACTAATGCCTATAACATGCGGTGTTCCTCAGGGAAGCATTTTAGGCCCAATTCTATTTTCAAGTTATATAAATGATTATGTGTATTTGTATAAAAGACTTCAGACTATTATTGTCCGCAGATGACAGCGTACTATACTCTATTCAAATCCTGATCCTAAATATATTGAGGAAAAGCTCAGTGAACAGCTGTCTACGTGTGTCGATTGGATGACTGATAATAAGCTGTCTTTACACTTGGGAAAAACAGAAAGCATTTTATTTTGTTCTAAAAGTAGTTCTAAAAAGTCATTTGAATTCAAAGTGACACACAATAATCAAGCAATCAAGAGAAAAGAGTCTGTGAAGTATTTAGGCATTGAGTTGGCTAGCGCAATTTCATTTTCATCTTTAGTAGAATCAGTTGTAAAAAAAGCAAATTCTCGTCTGAAATGTTTGTACAGATATCAAAGTTGTATGGATTTAAAAGCAAGACGTACACTCTGTTTTGCTCTTATTCAATGTTTATTTGACTATGCTAACCCTGCATGGTATAGTAACATAAACAAGTCAGATCAAAAGAAGTTGAAGATTATACATGCAGAACAAAATGGTGAGATTTATCAACTGTTCTGGTCAGTGGCGTAGACAGGTTCGTACACCTGGGGGGATGACTCAGGGGCGGATCTAGCTTTTTGCTAAGGGGGTGGGTTGACCAAAATAATGACGATGCGGAGCATCGTCCACGAGCCGCAAAGCGGCGAGCCGATTTTTTTTTGGGGTGTTTATTTGAACCCCGTAAGTGATGTTTTCCTGGCATCTATTAACACAATGGAGACCATAAAAAGCAGTGCATGACAACGTCTTTTTAAATCAAGTAACAGTTAAATACACAGTTATATCCAGAGTTATCATGTGTTTGGTTAAGTTACCAGATGAGTTGAATATCTTCTCACAATATTTGCACTTGAAAGGGTTTCTCTCCAGCGTGCGTTTTTTTTTCTTTCTTTTTTTTCTTTTTTTTTCTTCTTTTTTTCCCCTTTTTTTTTGTTTGTTTTTTGGGCCGCCCAAGGGGGGGGGGTAAACCCCCTAACCCCCCCCCCCGTATATCCGCGCCTGTTTAATCTTGTGGTTATGTTGTGGTTTCCAAACCACACGATAACCACAAAATACTTGAAAGATTTTCTTTTTTTTACCGTCTGAACTGGCTTTCACCGTGTGAATGCGGCTAATAACAATAAACACAATTACAATAATGATGAGGATTATTATTATCATCATCATAATTATTATTATTATTAATATTAAAATTGTTATCATTATTATTATTACTATTATTATCATCATTATGACTTATTAAGTAAGCAAATATCATTCCCCAAAACCTGGGGGGATGATTGTACATGCCATCCCCCCACCTTGTGAGGTGGGGGGGATGCATCCCCCTCATCCCCCCCCCCCCCCCCCCCCGTTGTCTACGCCCCTGGTTCTGGTCCAAGAACTCATGTTGGCTACAGCGAACTTTCTAAAGCTGGTTTTCTTGAAGTCGACCAAAGATCAAAACAACTCGTATTGCATCACGTGCATAAAATATATCATACTAGGTCGAATCATTATATTCGATCCAACTTCGATCTTGTTACTGACGTACATGATTATAATACAAGAAATAGACGATTCAACTTTAACTTACCAGAAAGCATAGGCGCCGGAAGTGGGGGGGGGGCAGGGGGCAGTTGCCCCCCAATCAAAAAAGTGGGGGGGGGCAAAACGCATTTTTGCCCCCCAAAAACGCCCCCCCCCCCTCAAAAAAAAGAAAAAGCAGTAAAGGAGTAAACATGTTTTGTATTTTCAACCCCAAAGAACATAATAATAAAAACCTGAATTAAATCACATATACAATTCTATTCAAAGAAAAGGAAAGTTCACAGGAATTAAATTTCATAAACATTGCGCATGCCACCTATACGGGAATTTATCAATGGAGGTCTTTATAATAGCGGTAGCGCATATCGTGGACATATTGTGCGAGAATGGGAAAGCGCGTCTGTCTATTTGTTGTGGGTGAGAAGACATGAGCACCTGAACGCTGGCGTACTGATTGGGGAGGGGGGGGGGGGGGGTTCTTATTCGATACAAGTGATTTACAAATATTGCTGTTGTGACATGATTTTCCGGTATTTTTTCTCCATTTTTGTTTAAGTCATACCTTTTTATGCGTTTGTTTTTTTCAAAAAGAAAAAATAAGTGACCTGCCAATGTCACAAATAAGGTATAAAAAATGCTCATCTGACCGTAATTAAATGCATAAAACCATATCATCAGTTTAATGTTGTTATTATTATTATTATCTTTAATAAGTAGTTCTTTTAATTTTCTTATCTGTCTGTAAATATTACTATTTTAACTTATTAATTTTATACATGTCTGTAAGGGACCCCACTGGAAATAAGCTCTCGAGCTTTCGTGGGTTCTCCTGTTCAAGCTGACTTATTTTTGATCTGTTATTATTGTATATTGTTGTATGTTGGAAGCTTGTCGAATAAAAAATCAATCAATCAATCAATTTCGCTCAGCCGGCCGGTGAATAAGCGGGGGGGGGGGGGGGGGGGGGGGCAGTGGCGGATCCAGGATTTGCTGATAGGGGGGGGGGGCCTAAAAATAATGTTCACAGGAATTAAATTTCATAAACATTGCGCATGCCACCTATACGGTAATTTATCAATGGAGGTCTTTATAATAGCGGTAGCGCATTATCGTGGACATATTGTGGTAACCCGACACATGCTCCGCCGACGATTGCTCCGCCGACATTTACTCCGCAAAACGCGACAATTGCTCCGCGACATTTGCTCCGCGACATTTGCTCCGACGTCAAATGCTCCGCCGACAGTTGCTCCGCCGACAGTTGCTCCGCCGACAGCTGCTCCGTCGACAATTGCTCCGCCGACAGATGCTCCGCCGACAATTGCTCCGCCGACAATTGCTCCGCCGACAATTGCTCCGCCGTCAATTGCTCCGCAAAACGCGACAATTGCTCCGCCGACATTTGCTCCGCCGACATTTGCTCCGCCTGAAGCGACACTTGCTCCGCCGACATTTGCTCCGCCGACAATTGCTCCGCCGACAATTGCTCCGCCTGAAGCGACAATTGCTCCGCCGACATTTGCTCCGCCTGAAGCGACACTTGCTCCGCCGACATTTGCTCCGCCGACAATTGCTCCGCCGACAATTGCTCCGCCTGAAGCGACAATTGCTCCGCCGACAATTGCTCCGCCTGATGCGACAATTGCTCCGCCGACATTTGCTCCGACGACATTTGCTCCGCCCAAAAAGTGTCCCATAAACTACAAATGCTACTAGTACTACGACAAAATGCTTCGCCGACAATATTTTCTTTACACCTATTTTTTTCGTTTCTTTTTTTCTTCTTCATTTTCTGAATGCATTTCTTGAAATAATGTAGATGAAATGAAATGAATGAATGTTGATGAAGTGGGAGGAAAAAGGAGTTACCTAAAAGTCATTTCGAATATACTGAAATAACTTTCCATCTATCACTGTACGTCCCATATAATGTATACTAAACACTCATTACATGTCGTGGGAAGTTTTAAAAAAAAAGTAGAGCAGCAAGCCACATTCCCCAATACGCGCATACCTCCTAGTTAATTTCAAGTAGCTCATCAATATGTAATACCTGAAATTACCTCGATCAATGCATCTTACTAGGTAAAGCATTATACAATGTAATAGGTCATCATGGAAGTTTAGAAAATAAGTAAGGGGGATTTACCAAGTGTTGATCTTTTTAAGAGTTTTATAAAGAAACAAAAAGATATTGAATATTTCTCAGCGAAAAAAAGGAACAAGCTTGTTTCGCATTTTAAGAAATGGCGATTTGACTTATGATACTCATGTTGATTTAACTTTTATTCCTATGCCCCCTCACTCCCCTTTATGCACTGGAGTTCAAACTATGATTTATATATGTACAGTGTATTTTTTTTTACTATAATTGTTTTTTTTTTATAACTTTCTTGTCCTTTCATTATTGTTAGTTGTTTTTATACATATTGTTTTTTTTGTTTGTCTAATTATTACCAATGACTTGTAAATATGTAATTTTTATATGATTGAAAATTTAATAAACACACAAATATAAAAAAAAAAGTTTAGAAAATAAGGGCACTTATATACGTAAGGAAGAGAACCCATTCAGACGGGAAAATGAGATGACAGCCTTTCTGCTTATTCACATTTATACAAATCATTTTGTTGCAGTTTGATGTTAGTTCTTCATGATAAGCCAATTGCTCTTCTTCCGGTGGCTTCGTGAGTCCCTTAAATTATTTAGTGAAAACAAAGTACTCGAATGAAACGGAGTGTTTTGCACACTAACATATATATATATTAAAGCTACATACACTTAACTAAAGGAAAGAAACCTTTAGAAAATGGACTGGATATTATTGAAAATATTATTCTAAACAAGAATGTACTACATGATTGTATTACTTTACGTTTCAATTTCACGAGAGAAATAGAACTCGAGAGGGGGAGCAGAGAAGAAGTGATGGAAATGAAAGAAGACTAAAGACTAATAGCATGAGAGGAAAGAAAAGAGCAAAGAAGACAAGAAAACGGTGTAAACAGGAAAAGGAAGAGCATGGGAGAGAGAGAAAGAGAGAGAGAGAGAGATAGCCTTGAGCTTTGGATCAGCTAATGAGTAATACATGAAACAGATTTTGAGCGGAGTAATTATCTTTCGCCGGAGAACTTGCGTAAGGAGCTATAATCTTATTTTTTATTTTTTTAAATCAAACATTATGGGGAATAGCAAAAAACGGTTGTCTTTTTTGCTCTTTTCTTTCCTCTCATGTTATTAGTCTTCTTTCATTGAGGTAATTTCAGGTCTTACATATTGATGAGCTGTTTGAAATTAACTAGGAGGTATGCGCGTATTGGGGAATGTGGCTTGCTGCTCTACTTAAAAAAAAAAAAAACTTCCCATGACATGTAATGAGTGTTTAGTGTACATTATGTGGGACGTACAGTGATAGATGGAAAGTAATTTCAGTATATTCGAAATGACTTTTAGGCAACTGCTTTTTCCTCCCACATTATCAACATTCATTCATTTCATTTCATTTACATAATTTCATGAAATGCATTCAGAAAATGAAGACAAAAAGAAAGAAACAAAAACAACCCGTGAAAAAAAAATATTGTCGGCGAAGCATTTGTCGTAGTACTAGTAGCATTTGTATTTAATGGGACACTTTTTGGGCGGAGCAAATGTCGTCGGAGCAAATGTCACCGGAGCAAGTGTCGCTTCAGGCGGAGCAATTGTCGGCGGAGCAATTGTCGGCGGAGCATCTGTCGGCGGAGCAATTGTCGGCGGAGCAACTGTCGGCGGAGTAACTGTCGGCGGAGCACCTGTCGGCGGAGCATTTGACGTCGGAGCAAATGTCGCGGAGCAAATGTCGCGGAGCAATTGTCGCGTTTTGCGGAGTAAATGTCGGCGGAGCAATCGTCGGCGGAGCATGTGTCATGGAACCCATATTGTGCGAGAATGGGAAAGCGCGTCTGTCTTTTTGTTGTAGGGGTAAGAAGACATGAGCACCTGAACGCTGGCGTACTGATTGGGGAGGGGGGGGGGGGGTTCTTATTCGATACAAGTGATTTACAAATATTGCTGTTGTGACATGATTTTCCGGTATTTTTTCTCCATTTTTGTTTAAGTCATACCTTTTTATGCGTTTGTTGGAAAAAAGGAAATTCCCAAAATACAGTCGGGCAAAAAATACGCTTATTTAGAGGCCTTTATGTCATGGTCTGCAATTTGCTTGGCTCGAGCCCCCCCCCCCCCTTACTTTTTGAAAAAGTATGTCAAAGAGAAAAAGAAAGAAAGAAAGAGAGAAAAAACAAGTGACCTGCCAATGTCACAAATAAGGTATAAAAAATGCTCATCTGACCGTAATTAAATGCATAAAACCCCTGAGCTTCCGGGGGCTCTGCCCCCTGGATGCTCATCTGACCGTTATTAAATACCTACAAAACCCGAGCTTCCGGGGGTTATAATGCCCCCTGGAACCCCACCAAGGGCCCTAAGGCGGGCCCCTGGATACCCATCTGACCGTAATTATACCCAAAACCCCTGAGCTTCCGGGGGCTCTGCCCCCTGGACCCCACTAAGGGCCCTAAGGGGGGCCCCTGGATGCTCATCTGACCGTAATTAAATACACAAAACCCCTGAGCTTCCGGGGCTCTGCCCCCTGGACCCCACCAAGGGCCCAAAGGCGGGCCCCTGGATGCTTATCTGACCATAATTAAATACCCAAAACCTCTGAGCTTCTGGGGGCTCCCCCCCCCCCCCTGGAACACGTCAATG